>JAMPIV010011823.1:0-107522 GCA_024509875.1 Oreohelix idahoensis | reverse complement strand
ATGCTGATGATTGTGAGTACAAGGTCAGGAGTGTATTTTACAGGTATATTATTGTCACCCATTTGCGGTCTTACCGTTTTTTTTATCTGCAGAATTTGTTACAAATGCTAGAGTTTCTTTTTCTTAGGCTAAATCAGATTATCCAACTCTGTTCATACATTTACGAGAAAGAAAGAAACCTCTTAGACTCAACCCTATGTATCTATAACTCTTTGGGCCATCGTCTGTTCTCTTAACGGGGCTGTGGGCTAAACCTAGAGTAAGATTCTAACGGGTTATCATCCTTGTAGCATTTTCTTGAATTTTATAAATATTTGTATATGTTTCTCCTTGATGTATTTTTTTGTTGTTGTGAGAAGATTTTTTTTTTGATGATAATAATAAAAATCTCTCTTGAACTAATCAGTGCGTTGGTCAGCTCGTTCTAAAAATATATATATATATATCCATTGTTATAGATTTCCCACGTCTGTGTGTTTAACTGTCGTCACGTGTATGTGCGTGCCCGTGATTAGATAGAAATATATGTAATATATATATCTGTGGTTTAGACTGTCTGACACTTTAAAAGCTGTCGTAGAAGATAGGTGAGAGAGAGAAGATTATCTCGATTCTCAAAGACAGCCTCTATATCACATTCTCCTCACGTATCTATAAATCTACGACACTAGCAGAGAGTTTTCTGTTTCTACAAATGGTCAAGCGAAAATTACTGGAACTGATATTACAATAGATGACTAGACCATAAGAGTATACAACTTATGTGCGCCCTCCCCTCCTACCACCCCAGATAGAGATCTTTCACCAGCCACAATAGAGATTAAGCGCACCAACATTCAGAAAGGTGGAGTTACACACAGGCATTGAGGTAGAGGTCTGGGAGATTGATACAAATCTGGAACTGATCAAAAGAGCAGATGACACACCCAGCATCTACTCAAGAAGCCTCAATCAACCTCAACACCCGACCTCTCCTTCTCAACAGGTGACATCAGCCATAAGATCAAACGCATTGTGCTCAACCACTTGGCAGGCAGTGATCACAAACCGATAAAGTTAACGATTTATATAGAACATACACTCCACTTAGATAAGCCATTATCCCGCTGGAACTACAAAAAATGCCAACTGGAACAAATTCTCAGCACTGACAGATGAACACTGTGGTCAGATAAACACCCAAAACAAAAGAATTAGAGAAATACCTGATGGATTTAACAAAGCAGTTCTGAAAGCTGCCTTAGAATCAATACCACGAGGGGTAAGAAAAAATTGTAAGCCGTACTAGACACAATAACTCAAAGAATTAGAAGAACAAGGAACAGAAGCCAGAAATGTAGCAGAAAAGGACAAAACATTTGAGGCAAACATCACCTACAAAGCCATCTCTGTAAAGTACAGGAAAACATTATACCGTTCAGCCAAAATTTATGGGTCAAACAACAAAAACCCTTAACCTTGACAAAAGATGGCAGAAAATTATGGAGGGTCACCAAAGCCTTATATAATGAGGAATGCAAAAATAAGGAAATAGCCCTACAGCAAAATGAGAAAATACTCACAAAGAAAGAAGCAGCAAATGTCTTTGCCCAAAAATTCTCGCAGGAGAGCCAGATAAATGTTCCACTTGACAGAAAACAAGAAATTGTCAAAGAGCAAGAAGAGCACAATACAGCAAACCTCACCATGAGAGAGCTTGATGCCATCATTGTATCCCAGAAACAAAGTCACCCGGGAAAGATTGGGTAACAAATGACATGCTTAAAGGGCTAGGGCCTATTTCCAAGAATACTATCCTCAAGATTATGAACTATAGCTGGAAGCGTGGTATTGCGCCACAGGCCTGGCAAGAAGCAGTACTTGTTCCGATTCTCAAAAAGGATAAAGACCAAATGGACCCCGACAGCTATAGACCCATAAACCTTCTAAGCTACACGGGAATGCTTATGGACAGAATGATCATTACCAGCATAAGTTGGCACCTAGAAGAAAAACAAATTCTTCTGTACCAACAAGCAGGCTTTAGGCAACACAGTTCCACAGAGGGCCAACATTGCACAGGAAATCGAAGATGCTTTCCTAGAAGGAAAACACACATTAGCAGTGTGGGTAGACATGGAGGAAGCATTTCATACAGTTTGGAAAGATGGGCATAAAGTTAAAATGCTTAAATATGGAGTCTGTGGAAGAGTGTACAACTGGATCAGTCACTATTTAACAGAAATAGCAGCAAAAGTGCAGGGGCATGGATAGATTAGTAAAAAGACAATAATGGAGCAGGGAGTCCCACGAGCTGGGGTCCTCTCCCGTATACTCTTCCTTACATATATAAGTAACACCACAGAAATCATCCACAAGAATGTTCACAATTCCCTCTATGCTGATGACCTGGCCATGTGGACTTCAGAAAAATACATCACCACAGCAAGAGAGCGCATACAGGATTCACTGTTAGCCCTTGAAAGTTGGTCCAGAAAGTGGTTGCTAAAACTCAATGAACAAAAAACAAGACACACTATTTGTACATTGTCAAACAAACCCCAACAAGCAAAACTATAACTAAATAGGCAGGCAGTACGAGAAGAAGAAACACCAACGTACGTAGGAATCACACTAGACCGCTGCGTGACATGGAAATCACAAAAATACATATAAGGGCAAAAGCATGGCCATCATGCAAAAGTTAGCTGGTACCACATGGGGTGCTGATGAGAATATCCTCAAAAAGCTGTACACAGGCAGAATCAGGTCTGTTACGGAATATGACATCACAGCCTGGTCGACGGCAACAAAGTCAAATTTTGACAGAGTAAACAGACTCCAAAACCAAGCAGCACGTATTATAACAGGTACCCTAAACTCCATGACAATCAACCATGTTGAAAACAATACAGGGCTACGGTCAATGGAGGACAGACGTGACAGCAGAGTCTTACAACAAGCTGAAAAATGTAAGAGACTTGAAGGACACCTCATGTGCCAGAGAATAAAAAGACTAGGAAGAGGCAGGCTCAAGCGAACTAACTTTTTGGCCCAAGCAAAAGAAAAAAGTAGTAAAAATACCATGCTAGCAGGCTCAGCCGCAAAAAAAAATAACAGCAAGCACAACTATCCCATTGTGGAAAAGAAGATACTTTCCTGATCTAAAATCTGATATTCCAGGCATTGAAAGTAAAGGAACTCAGATATAAACACAAAGACAGTGTATAGCACCCAAGTATATGAACCAAAAATGTCCAGCAAAGCTCTGGACACATGCATATACTGATGTTTCTGCAAAAAAGTAGTTCAGAATGTGGTTGCTGGCATCCTCATTAAATTAAAGAACAGAATCCACTCCATGGCGATCGCCACTGGCGAATTTTGTAATAGCTTCAGCGCTGAAGCAAAAGCCCTGAAACAGGCAGCAGAAACTCTAATTGAATGCAAAGGACATGCAGAAAAACAAATAGTAATTTTTATAAATGCACTCTCAGTAATAACAGCTCTGAAGAGCCACGATGCTAAGGGATTAAATGATCTGATACACTCTATTGAAAGACTTGCCAAATGCTTCAACAAGTGCACAAATTCAGTGGATACTAGTTTACTGCAACATACCAGTCAGTGAGGAGGCAGACAAACATGTTAAGGAAGGAGGAGCGCTACAACAGTGTGTTATAGTGACAATGTATGTGTGATGAGTTGAGTTACTGTTTATTTTTTTACAACTCGCGCCATTTCTTGTCCCATTTATTAATTTTGGTTTTTTTTTTAAATTCTAATGCGTCCTAGTTCGTATTTGTTTTAATTCTGGGTTATTCTGTATGGCGGTGGGATGACTCATACCACCAACACCAACCCTTCTCGGTTGGAGATGGGAGAAAACCCCTACCCGTGTTGTAACGTGGGCTAGTAAGTCATTCTTGTTGATAGGCGGTCAGTATAGTTAGGTAATATTACGTACATTTTTCAGCGAGCTTCGAGGGGAGTCTATTTTCTTTGACACCCCCCCCCCCTTCTCCGTTCCAACAGGAGGAAGGAGTGGTCGAGTTAAGATAAAGTTATGATATTTAACGGGAAGGTCGTACAATTGGTTTTGATTTTTAATTTATGTAGCAGTCATTAGATTACATCAGAAGTTAGGTTGGAAGCGGACTTTGGGAGACGATGCTAGAAGCTATGACTCACTGCGTCGGTCTTACATCAGAAAATTGGTCCTATATTTGCAGGACCAAAGTATTAGTTAGTGCTCTCTTGTCCAAGAATTTTATTGCCGTGAATAGCGTCAGTTTAGTCTGCCAGGTTAGTAGATATTCTGAAAGTCTGGCGATTCACGGCGTAGGGTAGGTAACCCTAAGCCAGCAACGGTCTTTGCCTTCTCGGAGAGGGATGCAAGAGACAACATCGTAATTGAAGAGAACTGGGGTACGCACATAGTAACTGGCGCCCTAGTTACGTCTGCAATACGGAGATGCATTAGAAGTTCTCATGACGTGAGGAAACATATACCTCAGCGTGGAATTGCCTAGGAATTAGAGCTCTTAGCTTGTACGGCCAAATACAGAACAGGCCACGTTGCCTGGTATTGTTTACATACTGCCACAATAAAGCAGTAGGCTAACACCCGCAGCGGGTTAAATGCGTCGTTGTGTGAAGAATAGGCAGGGCCGGCTCTACCGACGGTGCAACACGTGCATTTGCACGGGGTGGCAAGCTTTGGGGGGCGGCAAAAAATCTTTTTACTTATTTTTACAATCCCGCCAAAATATTTCGCCTGGAAGCCGCGCTGGTGTAATGGTTACCACACTGCGCTAGCGATCAGGTGTTCAAGCCCGGGCGCAGGCATTTGAAAGAGTGTCATCGACAGGGATTTTGACTGAATAACCTGAATGGCCCCTGAAATAAACCTTCTGTGGATGGTGTCGCAGAGTGTTCGAAGGTTTCGTCTAGATTATTTTAAAATTCCTTACTTTTCTATTCCTTCACATTTTGTCTGTTTTCTCTACGAAATATTTGCACCTGCGATCTGTTCTTTAGCTGTTTTTCAAGTCTTCACTAATAGTTCTGCCATACGATCCTAATGCTATCTTCTCCTCCTACAAAGGCAGTAAAAGGTATTTCTTTAGAGACGTCAGTACAATTTATTCGCTTGGTCGAAACCACAGTTGTTCCAAGAGGATTATATTTCTGTGTTCAGTGGTCATCTGAAGACCGCCACAATAAATCTTCCGGCATGGCTGAACGGGAGACGGGAATTAATTAACTTGGCGTGGGAATCAGGAATTTTTTTTTTATCGACTGTTCTATGTTGGCGGCTCGAATGTTTCAGTTGTTTTGGAGTGTGCATTCAAGGAAGTTACAGTGATAAATAAGTTTTTTAAACGTTTTATGGAAATTGGTACAGTGCTTCAGCCTCCATTCATTACTAAATAATACATTTTATTGTAGGGTTTATTAAAACAGTTTTAATATTCAAATAGATATAATGTCCGATAAAAGAAAAAAACTATCAGGTGCTGAATATCGGAAACGGAAATTGGAAAAAGAACGCGATACTCAAAAACATAGCGGGGCTTTACATAAATATATAAAAACTGAAACAGCTGATTTAGGACAGAAGAAAATAAGCAAATGTACCGAAACAAATTATTCTGAGCTCATGGCAAGTACTTCTAACTCGGACCCCAGTAACGTAGATATTACTAACAATGTCGAAAATGAGTCTGATTTGACTGTTTCCAATTCCAGAGATTTAAGTGATGAACTTAAGAGGTACACTGATCCGACAAGATGGAGTCCTTCTTTAAGCGATACCGAAAGACTGGAAATCGTAAAAAAAGGCCTTCCAGAGAGACCAAAAAATGAGTTCGTTTTTCCGCGCAGCTCTAATGGTCGGAAATTTTCACTAAGTTTTACACTAGGGAGCTAAGCAATGGAGAACGTATTAATCGATCATGGTTAGTGTATTCAAAAGAAAAAGATTCTGTATTTTGTTGTTTCTGCTGTAAGTTGTTTTCCTGTAATAAAATGTCACTCACTACTGATGGCTATAATGATTGGGGTCATTTGTATGTGTATCTTAATGAACATGAAACATCTAAAAACCACTTGGAGTCCCATACAAAGTGGGTTGAATTATCGTCCAGGCTTAAATCAGTACAGACAATTGATTCAATGCAACAAAAGTTATTAAATTCAAAAGTTCGACACTGGAGGATCATAATAGAACGCCTAATTGCTATTGTCCAGTTCTTGAGCCAACAATGCTTGCCATTTCGTGGAACATCTGATAAATTATATGACCATAACAATGGAAATTTTTTAAAGCTTCTTGAACTGATTGCCAGATTTGATAGTGTTATGTGTGAACATTTAATGAGAGTAGCTCGTGGATCAACCCAACATTACCTTGGGAAAAACATTCAAAATGAATTAATTGCTCTTCTCTCTGGAACCATAAAAAAAAGAAATAATTTCTATGGTGGAGAAAGCTAAATATTATAGCATAGTTGCAGACTGTACTCCCGATGTAAGTCACATTGAACAATTAACACTAATTGTAAGATTTATTAATACGAATCCAGATGATATCAACATTCATGAGCATTTTCTTGGTTTCATTGCTGTAGAAGCCACTACAGGCTCAACGTTAACCGAATGCATTCTAAGAAAATTGTCAGACATAGATATTCCAATCGCAAACATGCGTGGCCACGGGTATGACAATAGATCAAATATGAAAGGAAAACATTCAGGAGTTCAACAACGTATTAGGGACTTGAACCCGAGAGCTTTTTATATCCCTTGCTCTTCTCATTCTCTCAACTTGGTGGTCAATGATGCCGCGATGTCATCTAGAGAATGGGTTTTATTTTTTGAAACGGTTCAGAAATTGTATGTGTTTTTCTCAGCGTCAACACTGCGTTGGGGAATCCTTAAGAAACATATTACAACTCTAACGCCCAAGCCACTAAGTACAACTCGCTGGGAATCTAGAATCGAGGCCATTCGTCCTTTCAGATATTATATTGAGGAATTTTATGACGCATTGATAGAAATTGCTGATGACGAGTCAGTAGACACAATGGCGAGACATGAAGCTGAAACCCTTGCCCTAAAACTCAGAGATTTTAAATTTGTATGTTGTCTGGTTATAAGGCACTATGTTTTAAACGAAATTAATGTTGCTAGTAAACTGTTGCAAAGCATAAAAATGGAATTCTCTAGTGCCATAACAACTTTGAGTAATGTTCTCCAAAGCCTTAAGAATCAAAATTTTCTTGTTTGAATGTACTAGAGTGCGTCGGCAGAAAAAGAAACACAACTATGAAGCAAGAGATGAACCTATTTTAGATCCCAAAACTAAATTCAAAATTGAATTTTTCTTTTTTATTATTGATGTTGCAACTAATTCTATTGAAGAAAGGTTCGAGCAATTGGAACATCACAGTTCACATTTTTCCTTTTTATATAACATCCCTAAATTGAAATCTGAGACGACAAATGAGCTCTTAAACAAATGTAGAAACCTAAAAAGCGTTTTAACACATCAAGAAAATAGAGACATTGATGCCATTGAGCTATGTGATAAACTGAAAGTAGTATCCAAATTAGTACCAGAAAATACACCACCAATTGAAGTTCTTCGTTACATTATTGAAAATAACATTGCTCCTAATGTCGCTTTGGCCTTAAGAATATTACTAACTTTGCCTGTAACGGTAGCAAGTGGTGAGCGTAGTTTTTCAAAACTGAAGCTTATTAAAACTTATTTACGCTCAACAATGGCCGAAACTAGATTGGAAGGACTTGCCATGATTTCAATTGAACATGAAATCGGTCAATAATTAGACTACGCAGACCTTATTTCTGCTTTTGCAAATATGAAAGCAAGAAAAGTGTCTTTTTAAGCAGTATATACTTCAAACAATATAAATTCAAATAATGTGAAAATAGTGCTAAAAACTATAACATGTACATACTATAGTTAAGTGTTTGTGACTCAGCAGTTCATCGTTCCACATGAGAAGAGCATCCCCTTTATATAAGTAATGTAACTACATTTATTTCATATAATTGTCTCTAATAAAGTCAATGGTTTATTTTATGACTATACAGTATTTTCATCAATTTATCAATACATTATTATTAATGGTACTATTTAAAATTAGGCTAATTGTCATGAAATTAATGTTGAAGGGGCTGAACTACAGTGAAAACTAACTTTTGTTCTAATAATATTTTCAAACTTTTTATGTGCTCAATAGACACAATGTATGTCCATGAACCAAATTCTACAGTTTATTTTGTTAAAAAACATGTTGTTACCATGGTAACCAAAAAAAAAAAATCCGCCATTTTGGATTTTCACAAATTTTCGAGAGCTAAAAACTCATGTTTCCCATTGACCAAACTTTATCAAATTGCACACACATGTTGTGACTGACAATTAAAACAATTTGTCATAGGCTTTTTTTGATAAGTTTAAAATTCTATTTTTAATGATTTTTTTTTAAAAATACACTATATTTGTATGAAAAACAATGAAAAAAAAATATTTAAAAAAATATATCAAAGCAAATTACCAAAATATCAAAAAAGCCCTTGCCAATTTAAATTTATATATGTGTCCTACATGCATGCCAAATTTCAGATTGATCTATTAGATAGTTTGTAAAAAAATAACATTTTTTGTTAATAAAATGTTAGTTTTGAGAAAAATGCATTTTAGTCACCGAGTGACTTGTCTTGTCCAATATACTCCATTCTGGGGGGCTGAATGTGTTTAAAATTGTCCAGCACTATATGCTGCACCTCCTTCAGCTTCCTGCAGCTCCTCCTCTCGCCTTTGTCTTGCCTAATTTTTCTTCTGTCCTTCTACCATGGTAACCAAAAAAAAAACAACCGCTATATTGGGTTTTTCACTAATTTTCAAGAGCAAAAATCTTGTTTCCCATTGACCAAACTTTATCAAATTGGAACCCACACATGATTATTTTGATAAGTTTAAAATTCTATTTTTAATGATTTTTTAAAAAAAAAGCTATATTTGTATGAAAAAATATTTTTAAAAATATTTTTTTTAAATTTATAAAAGAAAATTACCAAAATATCAAAAATGCAGATGTGTTACTTTAAAGATATAGATGTGTACTACTCATGATTATTTTGATAAGTTTAAAATTCTATTTTTAATGATTTAAAAAAAAAAAACTATATTTGTGTGAAAAAATTTTTAAAAAAATATTTTTTTTTTAATTTATAAAAGAAAATTACCAAAATATCAAAAATGCAGATGTGTTACTTTAAAGTGTACTACATGCATGCCAAATTTGAGACTCCTCTGTTAGATAGTTTTAGAGAGAAATCGTGCATTTTCGGCACAAATTTGAAAATCATAGCATGGGGGTAGTGCCGACAATATGCTTTTTGATACATCAAATGCATTTTTTATGTTATAAAACTTGCTCAATCGATTCCTCGATGATTATTTAATAAAATAAGCTCAAAAGTAAAAAATCGATATTTTGTACGTAAAATCCAGTTTTAATTGTAGTGGATAAAATGATGGTTTTAAAAATTTCAAACGTTAATTTGAGGTTGGGCTGGGGCGGCAAGGTATGGTATTACACGGGGCGGCAAAATTCCTAGGGCCAGCCCTGAGAATAGGGTGCCATCATCAGAGCTAGATCTACAGCCAGAGGCATATATACTATATATATATATATATATATATATATATATATATTATATATATTCACCAAGTGCCCCTTCATCAGTTATTCTGGAGAGGAGAGAGGGAAATCATACCTCTCTAAATGCTAACGGGAGGAGGTACGTGACGAAGAGCAACGCACCGGAGCCTCAGACGAAGACGATAGCGTCAGGTAGGCACTTCACTGAAGTAGAGGGGAGAGAGTAGAGTTAGATAGATAATACTTAGAGGAGAGCCTCTGAGTTAGTTCTGCAGAATTCAGTGGAGTAGGATTTAGTGGTGTATAAGTTAGTTGTGCAGAACCGCCAAGAGCGCCTTTGAGACATTGTAGTCAAATTAGTTAATAAGTCTTAACCGGAACAGAGTGAACACTAGTGAAGAGTAGTCAGATGGCGGAGGACTCCACAGTGTGTTTAGTTAGTAACAATAGAGTAGTCAGGGGTGGTGGCTCTTACCTAGAGACCCCCGCCCGGCATATTTCTTTAACCTTAGTTGTTTTCGTGTAGGTGTGGATAAAAGCGTGGTAATCTGATAATTGTGTCTTTCATTGATTGTTCTTTTTTTCAGGTTGTATGAACTCGCACGTTATCGGTGCGTTGTTTTGTTGTTGTTGCTGTAGTATAGATTTGTTTGTTTTAATAAACTATAAAATGTACACTGGATCAGTTTGTCTTTCACTATACTGTACCTGTATTCTTTAACTGTACAGTTGTGTCTGTGGTTAGAAATTAGTGCATACCGTATCTCATGTGAGCAAGAGGTGGTGAGACAGTAGCTAATAAAACAAGTCACAGGTGGCGAGGGAGAGTCAATCTAGGTTCTCACCCTTGAAGCTATGCAAGGGAGAGTCAATCTAGGTTCTCACCCTTGAAGCTATGCGAGGGAGAGTCAATCTAGGTTCTCACCCTTGAAGCTATAAGTCTCATCCTCCACAGCCACTTTAATTCTCATCTTAATCTATCTTCTCAGACTTTCCTACAAATTGGTGTCTTGTCTCTTTACTCAAACAGACTCTTAATTAAGCCACCGTGTGACAGTATGTAATGCCAAAAACAACTATAAAAGCTACATTCTGGTCCACATGGAAATGAGAACATCCAGGCCATTTAAAAAATGATGCATATCATCAGCTATCTAGGCGAAACCTGGTCACCATTTCTCAGCCACACACATCACGCAACAGACTGAGATACCATCTGCACCACAAGTACAGAATTGGTCCAACAGATCTCTGCACCTGTGGCACCAGCCCCATGACAGCCGGACACCTACTGCAGTCCTACCCAACTTACAGCAATGAACGGAGAAACATATGGCAACAACCTATTTCAGTCCACGAAAAACTGTTTGGAGATGTCAGAAACCTTGAGCTGACGACTGCCTTTGTAAGAGTAATTAATGTGGAAGTCTGAAGGCGAACGAGGAAGAAGAAGAAGATATACGCTTGGAGTATTAATGAAGTTTTGCCTCTTAATTGCGGGTATGGTGGGAACTTTTTGTTCTGTCATAGTTGTAAATCTTCGTTCTGGTTAAAATCTTAGTTACATTGTCAAGGAATAATTCCAGAAATTATGCTTTACACGACACATTTAAAGCACACACCTTTGCCTTGAATGTATGCATCATCCAAGCTTCAACCTTCAAATTTATTAGCTCACTGAATCTTGTTACCGACCCAAGGTGCCCCACCTTGAAATAGTGGGTCGGCTTGAATGCTTTCATGATATTGTAAGCTACATCAGCGGGAGCTGCTTGGTAGGTTCGATCATGCTGAGCAGGTCAAAATGGAAGGGACAGACAAAGTTGGCACACCCCTTTCCTGTAGGTTAAAGGAGGTTGGAGAACAGGGCTGACAACCCTGCCGGAAAAACCTATTTGCCACATAAACTAAAACAATTGTGGAAAGAAATAAAAGCCTGAGTAAGGAAGAACCCTCGCAAGAGGGACGTATGACGCAGAGACATGATGAAAGCCAGTCAATGGAAGTCAGACTGCCGACACCACTCCTAAGGACGAAGGCAAAAATTAGAATAGGCACCTCCAATGCAGGAGGCCGGAAGGACAACACAGGTAGCTGGAGAGATGAGACGATATAGAATAAAACTCTTAGGACTTGCAGAAACGAGAATACATGTAACTGGTAAATTCATAACCAATACAGGGAAAAATGTCATATATTCAGGACACGAGGATGAAGACCACATACACACACACACACACACACAGACACAGACACACACACACACATATACACACACACATTCACACACAGAGAGAGAATGGGTTGCTATTATGTTGTCCCAGAAAGTCAGAAAAGCACTAATAAAATGGGCATCAATATCACCCAGGATAATAACGGCAAGATTCCAGGGAAAAGGAAGAAAAATCACCATTATTCAATGTGATGCCTCTATAAACAATGCAGATGAAGATACGAAGCAAGATTTCTATGATATACTCCAAGGAACATTGGACAAAACACACAGGAGAGAAATTAAGATAGCAATGGGAGATTTTAATGCAAAAGTAGGAGTAGACAACACAAACTGGAAACTAATCATGGAAAGAATGGCATTGGAAACAGAAATGAAAATGGAGAACTCTTTGTAAACTTTTGTGATTTGAATGACCTGGTCTTCGGGGGGACTAGCTTCCCACACAAAGACATACACGAGACCACATGGAACTCCCCAGATGAGCACATGCAAAATCAGATAGACCACTTCTCCATAGAAAGAAAATGGAGACGCTGCCTACAAGACGTTAGAATAAAGAGAGGAGCTGACGTAGTGTCAGAACACCACCTTCTCCTGGCATCACTGAGGATAAAATTGAGGGCGCACAAAGACAGAGCAGGAAGAACAAGCCTGAAATGTAATACCCAGAACCTTTTGAACAAAGACACAAGAGTTCAGTTCAACCTATAGTAGATAAATAGATTTGAAGCACTGGAGAACATTGAAGAGAAAAGTAAATAGATAATCATTGGTGCACAATTCAGGAAGCATACAGGAATACATGTGAAGAAGTTCTTGGCAAAAGAAATAAACAACAGAAGGAATGACTCACAGAAAACACATGGAACCTCATAAAAGAAAGAAGAGACATCAAACAACAAGTAAACAACTGTAAAGATGTAGAAAAGAAAACACAACTGCTCACAATATATTGGGAGCTAAACAGGAAAGTGAAAAAGAATGCCAGACAAGATAAAAGAGAATTTATTGAAAATCTTACAGAGTAAGCCGAGATTGCGACAAAAAAAGGAGATTTGAAAACATTATATAATATCACTAGAACTTTATCTAAGAAACAGCTAAAACACAATACAACAGTGAAGAGCAGAGAAGGACTAAACATTAGCAATGAAGAGAAACAAAGGGCCAGATGGGCTGAATATTTTAAGGACATCCTAAACCGAAACCAACTAATACAGCAACCCATCATAAAACCAGTAGAAGAGCCACTACAGTGCAACATGAAGCCACCCACTAAACAAGAGATCTCTCGGGCAATAAAACAGCTAAAAAATTGGAAGGCTGCAAGACTAGATGGAATAGCACCAGAATCCCTGAATGCAGACATACCATGCACTACAGAGTTGCTACACAAGCTCTTCGAGAAAATTTGGGAAAAAGAGGCCATCCCAAAGAGCTGGAAGGAAGGCCACATTATCAAGCTGCCAAAGAAAGGAAACTTGACTGTACGTGACAACTGAAGGGATATAACACTGCTAGCTGTGTCTGAAAAAATTTTGACCAGAGTTTTGTTTGACCGTATTAAGAAAGCGGTGGATGACAAACTCAGAGAAGAACGGGCAGGATTTCGTGCAGGAAGATCATGTACAGACCAGATAGCAACATTCAGAATCATCTTAGAACAATCAAACGAATAGCAGACCCCCTTATATATAAATTTTGTTGACTTCGAATAAGCTTTCGATAGTATAGACCATACTGTGATATGGAAAATCCTGAGACTTTATGGAATCCAAGAGAAATTCATTAAAATCATCCAATATTTCTACCAGGAGGCCTCATGCAAAGTAGTGTACAAAGGAAAACTATCAGAGCCCTTCACAGTACATGTGACATTATTGGGTCGATCTCTGCTTCATTCCAGCAGTAATCAGTTACATTTGTTGTACTGACTTTATTACATGCTTTTCAATGGTTGACACCTTTTTCTTTCTCTGCTATGTAGCAGATATTTTGTATTTACAAACATTCTTACACTCCTCTCAGTGTTAAGTCGTCATGTCTGTTTGGTAACCCGTTTCTTCCTGCTTTGCAAGGAACGGCTGAGATAATAATTAATCGACGACCATGTTGGTTAATCTTGGGTGTGGCCGACATCAGACTACAGATTAACACTTAGATCGCCCAACGCATTTGTTTAATTGCTGATAAGGCCAGGGTGCGTTTTTTGCCAAGATGTCAAAGAGACGGATTTTGTGTGCTCAAGCGACAGATAACGAGATTACGCGTCTGTGGAGTATATTGTGACAACAGGAAAGATAGAAGGAAGCTGGAGTATGTTGTGACAACAGGAAAGATAGAAGGAAGCTGGAGTATATTGTGACAACAGGAAAGATAGAAGGAAGCTGGAGTATATTGTGACAACAGGAAAGATAGAAGGAAGCTGGAGTATATTGTGACAACAGGAAAGATAGAAGGAAGATGGAGTATTGTTGCTGTCTATTTGGCATATATGTTTAAAGACATCAACCTGTTAATTATTTTGATAGTCTAAGTAAGGGAACTGGTGATTTACGATTAGTGACAGGTTTGATTCCTGGTTATCTTCCCCTTGTCTTATGTTGACCTGTGTCGGGGAAGGTCTTATATATTCGTCTTGTCTTAAGTCACCATTCACATGACCATATACGGAGTGGCTTTGCCTCTCGCTTGAGGAAACGCCCTGGTCTTGGGTTAGTTTCGCTCAGGTCTGTGCTTGTTTGCACATGCGCAGGTTTTGGCGCAAAGACCGGGAGACTTCCGTCTTGGCAGTGTACCCTGGGCGTTGTGATCGGACAGAGGTCCGAAGATTTTTCCTTGCCATCTTTTCGGGGATTTGGAAGTTCATTGTATGACTGAGATGTCATCTTTCCTTCCCCTAGTTAATTCTGTATGCCAGGAATGGCAGTGTTGTGTTTAGTGTTTTATAGGATTCTGAAACAAGGTAATAGAGTCATTTTTGATCTTCTCGTATGCCTAAGTTAGAGAAGTACATTTGATTACCTTAAGGCGACATGTTGAACAGAGCTCACAGCTGATATGTTATATAGAGCCCCATTATTGGTGCTTGATACGGGAACCAAGACCAAGTTGCCTTTTGAACATTAGAAGCCCAGAGAAAGTTATCTACTTGAGTAACCCGCTATGCAAGCGGTAGGATTGGCAGGAAGATGTACACGGAAAGATAAAACACTAAGGTTACCTTATATTTGAGGCCCGCTACTTGCGGCCTGATGCTGTCGCCATAGAGGCCTGTTGTTACGGCCTTTATTCTTCATGAGAAGAAGTGCCTGGCATGTGATGCCAGAAGAAGTCACAGCCTTTTGTTAGGCAATTGAAACCGCCTTTCCCGTGCGGTATATTTGCAAAGGGGTACCTGACGGGTTCTGTCAGGGTACCAGAACTTCAGTATATGAAAACAGAACGTAGATTGACAGGCCATTATTATTGGCACCATATATCTGAGCTGATGCAAAGTGTTAACTACCATTAACATCATATAATGTCCATGATTCTTGTGCCATTGACTGTGTCGTCCATACTATCGTACGTCGTATAATAAATATTGTGAAACGTCAGCAGTATTACCTACTTTCACTGACTTCTGCATGTGGGTGAGTGGGTTCAGTGTATAGCTGTCCAAGAGCCTAAAAGCATTCGTCTACACCCACACTTACCACATCATCCCACATCATATTCAAGTACTACACGCCTGAAAACATGTATGCTGTTTGTGTAAATGTATTCATTACACCCTGGCAGTGCCTCACGCTGGTGACCTAGATATACACCGCAACATTGGACTGTCCAGGTGATAAAACGACACGCCCACTCTACCAAAGTTTACATCACGAACAAACAGACTTTTACAAGTATATTGTGACATCAGGAAAGATAGAAGGAAGCTGGAGTATATTGTGACAACTGGAAAGATAGAAGGAAGCTGGAGTATATTGTGACAACAGGAAAGATAGAAGGAAGCTGGAGTATATTGTGACAACAGGAAAGATAGAAGGAAGCTGGAGTATATTGTGACAACAGGAAAGATAGAAGGAAGTTGGAGTATATTGTGACAACAGGAAAGATATAAGGAAGCTGGAGTATATTGTGACAACTGGAAAGATAGAAGGAAGCTGGAGTATATTGTGACAACTGGAAAGATAGAAGGAAGCTGGAGTATATTGTGACAGTAGGTAAGATAGAAGGAAGCTGTAGTATATTGTGACAACAGGTAAGATAGAAGGAAGCTGTAGTATATTGTGACAACAGGTAAGATGGAAGGAAAAAGGGATAGAGGACGACAAAGAGAGAAAATTCTGGACAGTCTGACATCATGGCTTCGAAAAAAGTCAATACCACAATGGATTAATAGTGTACTGTAGACATGAAGTTGTGGAGAAACATGATCCCCTACGCCACCAGGCATAGTACATGAAGAATAAGAATTTACCAGAGGAGTCATCTTTGCTGCTTTCACTGGAATATGATTTCGAATAATTCCACAAAACGTGTCAAAAATTTGCATTTAGAAAGTCATAGCACGTCTGTATGTAACAACAACCGAACAAACTGTTAATCGTTGTCTTGGCAAAAAAGTCAAAACAATCTTTCTTTCTTGGGATTAACTTTTTTCTTATTTACTGCATTCACCACAATATTTAATGTTTCATACAAACTTGGACTTAAACACTTTGCAGCAAGATGCTGTCTGTGAATTACATATAGAACCAGAAACGCGTCTGGAACTTTCATTTTTAGAAATGACATAAAAACGCGATATTGTCCAATTTGGGACATAGATGGAGCTCCATCAGATGCAGAAGCAATAATATTGGTCAATGAAATGTTAGGGCCTTTAAAATAAGTCTTTAATGTAGCAAAAACTGATGCACCTTTTAAAGCAGTTGTGAGATATTTTGCAAGCAACAGTATTTTTTTTTTTTTTTTGCAGTAAGTGATTGTTATCTTAACATGGTACATAAGCCATTCATTAAGCTTTGATGTCAAGCGACACATTAAGAATTGTCTTATCCTACCATGACGTTAATATGTTTGTTAAGTTCTTTTCGCGTAGGGATTAAAGTGTTTGAGATCCTCACATGTGAGTCAAGTATTTTATAGACGCACGTGTGAGTACATCTAAGTTAATTGTATATGTAATTATTTGCGTGCCGTCGTGCACTATATTTGAACAGAATAGCGCAGCTTGTTGCGTCGATCTGTTGCCATCCAGCTATGATGCTTGAGGCATATCCGAAAGTCCTTTGATATGGACAGACGTCTTCAATGAATATTGTTATGTGTTTTGGTCCTAAGTTGTGGGAAGACCCACTGAAATATATTATGATGTTTCCCTGAGTGAAGCATATATCTATTAGCCAGAACTGGCTCTTTCAAGTATCCTGTAGATACTCAGTTTATCCTTTGCAAGTATTTGGCAGAGCTTCGGCACGTCTAGCTATGGCGTGTCGCTAATGCGTCAAAACTCCTAATGGGAGGTTTATCGGATCATCGCACATTATATTTATGGAAGTCCTGCAATATTATACAAGTCTTGTAATGGAAACTAAGATTAGATGGACATTTTGCCGCATAGCTTCCGCCGCCCTTGAGATGGTGACGGTTAGTGGCAATCGGTCAACATCCATCTTGATGATATGTATTAACTACGTATTTGTTTCTGCATGAAAACCTTTGATGATGATGTGCTGTATCTACCCTTGATGTTAACGTCGTCTTCGTCTAATAAATTTTATCGTCAAAGATATATTTTCAACAACGAGTCCAGCCTGCTTGACTTCCCAGTTGGTCCATCTTATGACCCTGTCATTCCTGTTGTGTTGGTACCATCATGCTAAACGAATGTAACGGCCCATAGATATTCGCTCGATTATAAATACGAGGTATGTCGGACACCAATATTCGCATTATTAGCACGACAGGCCGCACCACCACCAACAAGAAACCACACACCAGTAACAGCGTTACATCTTTTCCCACCAAAGTTGCAATATTTTTCATGGTGCATATGTGGGACTGGGACCTAAATGGCACGCCTATTGAAACAACGCGTATTTTGTTTAAATTCTCAATAATGGCGGATGTTTGATTTTAGTCGCAATTTCCTGGATTTTCCCAAATTGCATGAGTATGCATAAAGAATCGAATTCGTTACATTTGCACTAACGCGGCCACCACTCACTTTAATAACGATTGGAAGACGGAAATTGTAAAGTTTATTTTATAAACCAATAAAACGGTATTGAATCAGTTTTACAAATAACAGTTCACATGAAACAAGGGACGTTTCGGGTTTTACCCTTCGTCAGCCACAAACAGGTGACAAAGACAAGAATTACATATAGGTACTACAAAAACATACGATGATGAGAAACAATACAAAATGGGCGATACAAGCAGATGGAAAAAGTAAACAACCACAATAATGAGCGAAAAAAAAAGAACAATAATAATACAAGAAAATCGTAAAACCTAAAAGAAATACCGAAACAAGAAAGTAAATAATCAACGAAACGAAAAAAAGAATGAACAAAACTTCGGAACAAGTAAAAGTTCACTTAGCTAGAACCGTAGATGCTTGCAATAAAAGACCGTTATACTCTCTCCACGAAATCTCGAAGGAAGTGACATATAAGATTGCGACAATTTAAAATTTAAAATTTATTTAAAGTTTATTTTAACATTTTTGTGTTATGTTTTTTAATACGTACCAAGGCAAGATTTTAAAAGTTATCCGTACATTTACAAAAGATGTTGGGATAAAACAGCTGTTAATTAATTAGTCAGATATCGGTCCATTTGATTTTCTTCGCTTTCTCCCCAATGTTATTTTTTTTTACCCGTTGCTTCATAGCTTTCTCCCCAATGTTATTGTTTGACCCGTTGCTTCATAGCTTTCTCCCCAATGTTATTTTTTGACCCGTTGCTTCATAGCTTTCTCCGCAATGTTATTTTTTGACCCATTGCTTCACAGATTTATAACCAATGTTATTTTTTGACCCGTTGCTTCATAGATTTATAACCAATGTTATTTTTTGACCGGTTGCTTCATAGGTTTAAAATCAATGTTATTGTTTGACCAGTTGCTTCATAGCTTTCTCCCTAATGTTATTGTTTGACTCGTTGCTTCATAGATTTCTCCCCAATGTTATTGTTTGACCCGTTGCTTCATAGCTTTATTACCAATGTTAGTTTTTGACCCGTTGCTTCATAGCTTTCTCCCCAATGTTATTTTTTGGCCCGTTGCTTCATAACTTTATAACCAATGTTATTTGTTGACCTGTTAATTCATAACTTTATAACCAATGCATCCAGATAAAAGAGCACAGCGGAATTAGTGACGTCATGAGGACATGCAGCAGAAAAAAGAACAACATATTTATTTACCGCCATATTTTAGTGGATGACTTACTCGCAATATTAGATGAGAATTTCTGGGGTTTTTTTTATTGTTTGTTATTGGCTGTTTCTCAACATCATGTCCCAGCTCATTCTACCATTTTATTCCTTCTGTTCTACGCAAGCACCCATTTATGAAAGTCTGTAACTTTTTGTTGTGTTTTTCACGTTCTCCAGATTTCCAAGCCATACTGCTGGACTGGCTCGACATTTGAGTTGAAGATTCTTATTTTTGTGTTTGACTTAATTTCGTCTGATATCCATGTTATTATCTAAATGCTCCTCTTACTATTTGTATTCTTATTTTGATATCACTGTCTGTCCCTCCAGCGCTATCAATATTTCTGCGAAGAAATGTATTTGTTTGTACATCATGTAGGAGTTTTCTTCAAGTGCAATCTTGTTATCATTTTATTCTCATAATATTTATATTTTCCCTGTGTGCTTTCAGACTCCCTGGATGTGACCTCTCTTATAAAGTATTTTTTTTATTTTATCTTGCCTCTAATAATGGTTATGGGACTGAGATCCAGGTAATAGGCTAAAGGCAGACCGTGAAGCTGTTTTCTCAGAATCCACTGAATTCCGTTTCTGTTGGCTGAGATCTATGTTATCATGTTATCTATGTTATCATGTTATCACAACTCAATCTGTAGCCAGTAAGAAGAGAAATAGTGACAAGCGGCATACCTGTCGTATTTCAGCTCTTATTTCAAAAGGCTGTGAAAGTCGTCTTTCAAGAAGAATTCTGCATGTAATGTCTCCATATGTTTCTTTATCCACCTAATAACCTCAGGGAACTCCATAAAGCCTACAATTTCCAGACTGATTCTCTTTCAACGCTATCAAAAGAATTTTCAAAGTGCACAAATCCGGTGTAAAGAGGTTGAGTTCAGTTCCAAATTGTTTTCAACTATGAATTGCAACGCAGCTATTTTGTAGGAAACATGCTTGTTCGTCTGTCAAATGTTGTGATGCATTTGCTTCTCTTTTTATTCTTGATATTTTGTAGTCTGGTGTAAAACACTTCTTTCACGAATTTTTTGTTGTCATCGGAAGGTGAATAACATAGGAGGATGAAGAAAAATCAAAACTACATGATGGGAACTGAAGATTAATTTAAAACAATATGATGAGAACTGAAGATAACGAAAGCCATGTGACCAGTACTGGAGATAATTAAAACCGTATTATGATGACTGAAGAGAATGTGACCGGATGGCCTACTATGATAGCATTATTCGTGCTAAATAACATTAGAGAATAACAATAACATTAAACATAAAATATAAAACGAAATAGTGTTAGAAGAATTGGCTTGGTAATTTAATTTCAAAAACCCGCTGGTTACTAAAACGTATACTTTAGAACAGAATAGTCTCCAGAAAATATACGAAAACGCCGCAGTGATCCCTTAGTTATGAAGTGTCAATGACGTATGTGGGCCGCCCGACGCTACCTTTGGCGGGAAGCTTTTCCAGGCAAACGGCGTTGCTCTAACATTTTCACTTCAGTTCCTGAAGCCATTGGTGACAATCGCTAGTAGATTCTGATTGAGGGTCCATGTTTGAGATTACTCTCGGAACTACAGTGACATCGGCTTTCTGATAAGTATTCTGAAGACTTCAGCAGAAAAACCTACAGAAGGTTTTTACATTAGTAAAGCAGAGAATTGCGGTTGTGCATTCTCCAAGATATTGATAACTCGTAAGTACTTCTCG
Organism: Oreohelix idahoensis; assembly: GCA_024509875.1. Classification (NCBI taxonomy): domain Eukaryota; kingdom Metazoa; phylum Mollusca; class Gastropoda; order Stylommatophora; family Oreohelicidae; genus Oreohelix; species Oreohelix idahoensis. The sequence continues at coordinate 86,448 of JAMPIV010011823.1, read as the reverse complement.
TATTAACTTAGACATTTCTCAAGAAATATTCATCTCATGTATCGCAATCCAAATATCACTAGAAGTGACAAACATTGAACGACAGTTACTAGAAATAGAAAAGAAGGTAGAAGCCTCTTTCTCAATTGCGCACAAGAAAGAAATAGGTCATAAGTGTCGTGAAATTCTACATCCACATATATAAATTAAAAGGAAAATGAAAAGCCTAACAAATAAATTCAATAAAAGGAAAGAAGAATGGTAAAGAACAGTGCTGTCACAATGACTGTACTCGAAATCCCCCTTGTTTTCTTCTTCGTCTGCAAATTGTAACGTTTCACGTTGATAGTAAAAGCCTACTGCATCACTACACGCTTTCTTCAATAAAACGTGTACTGCATTTCTAAGAAAACCTTGAGCTAGGCACCCTGCGTAATGACCTAAATTAATACTTCCATTAATTTCATTTTATACACGGCGTGATGAAAAGACAGATGAACTTAGGATAGAGAGAAGGGAGGGCTGAAAGCAGGAACGCATGCAACACTAAACACGCGTCTCGCGATATACAATTAATGCCACCCTCCCCAAGCAAAAGGCCAGAAGCAATACTTTTTTTCAGATAGACAGTGATAAAAAACACTACCCATACGAGAGTTAGGTTTAAAAACTTACAAAACGCTTATTAGGAAACATGACATTCTACTGTTTTATGTCTAAAATCCTGACATTAGTCTGACAGTACAGCAGGACAGGTGGCGGTTCTAAACATAAAAAAATAAAAATAAAAATACACGACTATCCAAGAAAATACATATTTTGAACGCAGCCACCTAGCTCCCTTAAATTTATATAATTGGGTTCCTTAGGACTTGCTGACAAATAATATGTTAAGTGTTACGCAAATAGTCTAGGAATTAACAAATTATAGCCAAAAGAAATAGTGAGGGTGTCAGACAACACCAAAATCAGAATCGCTCAGTGGCAGATTTTGAAACCATCATTGTACGGGAAATAGGTCCCCATGTTAAATCTTATTTGATTGGAGCGCAGTAAATGTAAGGCGAAACACGATTAGTCGGACTACCAATACTAATTTTGTTGTTGTTAGGGGAAACAGTAGTAGAGGTACTTTTTTGAAAAGCTGTGTAAACATGGCACGATTGGTTAGACCCGCCAATATAGTCAATTAGAAGCGTCAGTTCAGCACCACATTTTCAAATAAACTTTCTAAAGCAACAGTGCGTTGAGATTCAGCTTATATTTTTCTAAATAAAAGCCTGAGACAGCGGCAGGTCGGATTTTGTGCCATATTCATTGCCAGTCAACGTAATTGTGTATTATTTCCATGAATTGTGGTAAGCTTGAAATATTTGATATCTTTTTAATGAAAATTGAATGTAAATTGATAATTTATGTCTGTATATGTGTGTGGTTCAGTAGCGAACATGAGGCAAGGCCTAAATATTGCTCCAACCTGAACAGAAGGTGTCGGAGAAAAGTAAAACTGCATGGAATTGCCAAACAGTACACTGACACCTATCTTATTGAATAGAAAGAACTAATGCTGGAATTGCAGAGGCGTAGTAACCATTAGGGAGGAGTATACTGGTGTAAATTGTTTCAGATGAAGATAGCAGTTGGCCTACCGCTCTGAACTCAGTGTTTGTTATGTATTGTGTTCAGTCTGGAAATATATTATAAATTAGTTCTGAAATAGGAGGTACAACCTTCTTGTTTCAGGGACCGTGGTCCTATGTTATTGAAGCAGCACCTGGTCTGAGCTTTGCTGAATCTAGAGGCTGACAGCATACTCCTGGGTCCAGATAGCGACCAGTTAGGTGTCTCCAGAACACAGGGAAGCTATCGAGCAGAGGAGACTTTTCCTGCCGCCATCACGAAAGATAAGCTTCTGTGGCCAGAGGAGCTCAACATTATGTGTCCCCCTCAAAACTTGACATTATAGTAAAACAGAGGGTCAATACATTGTTTAAATTGATAGGAACGGTGAAGTTTCCCCATACTATTTCCAAGATAAACAAACACTTGAAGTCATGATGACAAATAACAACATAGCTTGAAAAACAAAACCAGTATTACCTCATAGTACTACTACACAACTGACACACATAGGATAATACTAATACAATATGTCACTACATGGTTCATATTTATAAATTATGTACCTATAAATTGTGATTACATTTGATTGTGATTCCTGGTTCACTGTGTAGTTGAATCAGGATATATATTAGTGAAAGTAATTAATACATATATATTTGAACTTTTACCATTGACTCAATTAAGATAGTCTTATAGAGTGTTAAATGTGTGTGAGTGTCACAGTGTTGTCAAGTGTGGTGGAATAAATTAAATTGTTTATCTGTCTGTTGTTGTTGTGACTTACACTTCATCATTTACATAACCCTAGACATTTAATGTAGTCATCACAATATTCCAGAATAATTCTGACTGAGGTATAAATGTGGTAGCAAGTAAGGTTATCTGTAAAACACTACACCTATTAGATACAGATACCTTCACAGCTGATCTCAGTCAGTACACTAAGTCCCCTATAAATATTTATAACATCCCACTTTACCACAATAAGGAGAAGTCGGAAACTTGTCAAGGAATTTATGTACCCTATTATCTTGAGATAGTTAGTTGCTTATCCTTTACAGGACGTGGCAATCAACCCCAGCTTTTATTGGCTGTTTGAGATTTTTCTAGGCAATTTTTTTCATTCAGTAGTTTGCCATTGCTTTCTGAACGGTACGGCGCTTATACCATTGTTAAAAATCCACACAAAGCGATCTGCTACCAAACCGCCTGCAGCAGGTTTCGAACCTGGTATATCTGGATTATGAAACTGCGTTCATATCCATTAGGCCACAGACGCCGACATCTTGAGATAAGAGATGGAAAACTGAAAATACATGCACATTTTTGGAAGAAGTCTAACAACTTTTATTGAACTGACGTTGATCTTGGATGTTCTATTTTATTAATAAATTTTTGAAAGGGAACTCCATGCAGTTGACTTGCTTACTACAGTTAAAGATTTATTTGTTGGCCATTAATATACCACTACTACTCACACTACCTAACATCTGAGAAGGAACTGAACGAACCTGAAATAAAAATCGTCGACCAAGAATAAACATCTCTGGATGGATTGTCCAGTATCTCTTAACTTGGACGATAGACAAAATGTAAGAAAATAATAATGGGTTAGCAGATCAGCCACACGAAGATGGCTCTATACCGCTCCACCTATGTCCCAGTCTTGACATATGGATGCGAGTCATGGGCAATGACTACAACCCATAAATGTCAGATCCAAACCTCAGAAATGAGGTATCTGAGGAAGGTGGTTGAAGTAACAAGAAGAGACATGGTACGCAACCAGACGATACGTCAAGGCCTAAAATGACACCCCCTGCAGACCCAAGTAGAACAGTCCCAATTAAGATGGTTTGGCCATGTCTGCAGAATGGGAGAAGATCGGATACCACGACAAGCATGGGAAACAAAGAGCCAAGGATCCAGACCCCGAGGACGACCTAGAGTCCGCTGGGAGGACAACATTAGACAATCTTTGAAGGACCGAGGACTAGAATGGAACCAGGCCAGGAGGAAGACAGCCGATAGGATAGTCTGGCGCTCTCTCTTCCAAACCTCTACACCTCACGGTAGAAGGGGAACGACTAAGTAAGAGCAGCCACCTAGTAGAATACTATCAAATTAATAGATACTGCGTCTTCTGAGTGGTACTATGTGCGAACGGTCACATACTCCATATGTGGTGCCGCGACCAGTCCTTCTCGTGAGTAAATACAACATGGACACCACAACATATGATCAGCAACAGCAACAGTGGCTGTACCAGCAGCACCTACAGTAACAACAGGCACAACCACCATTGGTAAATGCAACGTCCATCCCTCTATCCCCAGATCAAGAACCAGCGATGGCTGCATTAAAAAGCATCACAGAAACCTTGCATAATGTTGACCATTATGAAAAGTATAATCAAATTCGATATGTCATCACCCCTGTCGCGGGTGACGCAAAGCTATTTAGAAGATGGCTTATGGATATGGAAAAATTCGCCACAAGGATAAATGACAGATTCAGACAGAAAGATAATTGTTTACATCTCATCCGATTCGCTAGTAACGGACTTCCTACGGGGGCGTGTTAAGTCGTACCATGAGGAGACATACGACTCCCTGAGACGCAAATTCGCGCAAAGATACAGTGGCATAACAGACACACAACATGCGTGGTCCCTTCTTAGAAAAATCAGACAAGAACACAAGGAATCTGTTCAGTTCTATGGTCACAGACTTTTAAATCTTGCTGGAGAGGCCTTCCTAGATGGATATGTTGCATCACAAGATTTGGAGAAACATATGGTTGGTATTTTTGTTGAAGGTTTGGCAGCAGACAATCTGAAACTACATCTAATCAAAAAAGATCCCAAAAACAATAACTGAGGCAATACAAACAACGGTCACAGAGGACAATGTAAGAAAGAGGTTTAACCAGCGCTTAGGAAGAGAGCCGAGGTTTGAACCCAATCCAGAACATAAGCCTATGGAAATTGGTCACTCGCCCCAACGATGGCAGCCCCAAAGTCATGCAAACCATGGACAAGAACAACAGTATGGTAGACACCGAAATCACCATAACCAAGTACCGACATAAAGACACCAAAACGTACATCAAGTCACTACATTTGCGTGTTACAACTGTGGGAAATTGGGACATGTAGCCCGGGAGTGTCGATCAAGACATCAGGGTCAAGAACAAACAAGACCACTGTCGTGAAACATTCTAAATCCACATATATAAATTAAAAGGTAAATGTAAAGCCTAACACATAAATTCAATAAAAGGAAAGAGAAATGGTAAAAGTACAGTGCTGTCACAATGGCGTACAAAAATCCCCCTTGTTTTCTACTTCGTCTGCAAATTGTAACGTTTCACGTTGATAGTAAAGCCTACTGCATCACTACACGCTTTCTACAATAAAACGTGTACTGCATTTCTAAGAAAACCTTGAGCTAGGCACACCGCGTAATGACCTAAATTAATACTTCCATTAATTTCATTTTATACACGGCGTGATGAAAAGACAGATGAACTTAGGATAGAGAGAAGGGAGGGCTGAAAGCAGGAACGCATGCAACGCTAACACGCGTCTCGCGATATACAATTAATGCCACCCCTCCCCCCGCGTAAGGCCAGAAGCACTAACTTTTTTCAGATGGACAGTGATAAAAAACACTACCCATACGAGAGTTAGGTTTAAAAACCTGAAAAATGCTTATTGGGAAACATGACATTATACTGGTTTACGTTTGAAAGCCTGACAGTACCCAGACACCACATCGTATCGAAGTGAACAGGAGGTAGAAGAAAATGCACATTTTGAACGCAGCCACCTAGCTCCCTTAAATTTATATAATTGGGTTCCTTAGGACTTGCTGACAAAGAATATGTTAAACGTTACGCAAATAGTCTAGGAATTAACAAATTATAGCCAAAATAAAATGGTGGTGCTGTCAGACAACACCAAAATCAGAATTGCGCAGTGGCAGGTTTTGAAACCACCATTGTACGGGAAATGGGCCACCATGTAAAATCCTATTTGATTGGATAGAAATAAATGTAAGGCTAAACACGATTAGTCGGACTATAAATACTAATTTTTTGTTGTTAGGGAAACGTGAGTAGGGGTACTTTTTTTGAAAAGCTGTGTAAACATGGCCCGATTGGTTAGACCCGCCAATATAGGCAATTAGGAGCGTCAGTTCAGTGCCACATTTTAAAATAAACTTACTAAGAAACAGTGCGTTGAGAGCCAGATCATATTTTTCTAAATAAAAGTCTGGGACAGAGGCAGATCGGAATTTGTGCCATTATTCATCGCCAGTCAACGTATCTGTGTATTATTTCCATGAATTGTGGTAAGCTTGATATATTCAATATCTTTTTAATGAAAATTGAATGTAAATTGATAATTTATGTCTGTATATGTGTGTGGTTCAGTAGCCAACATGAGGCAAAGCCTAAATCTTGCTCCAACCTGAACAGGAGGTGTCGGGGAAAAGTAAAACTGCATGGAATTGCCAAACCGTACACTGACACCTATCTTATTGACTAGAAGGAACTAATGCTGGAATTGCAGAGGCGTAGTAACCATTTAGGAGGAGAATACTGGTGTAAATTGTTTCAGATGAAGCTAGCAGTTGGCCTATCGCTCTGAACTCAGTGTTTGTTATGTAATGTGTTCAGTGTGGAGATAGATTATAAATTAGTTTTGAAGTAGGAGGTACCACCTTCTTGTTTCAGGGACTGTGGTCCTAGTAATTGAAGCAGCACCTGGTCTGAGTTTTGCTGAATCCAGAGGCTGACAGCATACTCCTTGGTCCAGATAGCGACCAGTGAGGTGTCTCCAGAACACAGTGAAGCAATCGAGCAGAGGAGTCTTTTCCTGCCGCCATCACGAAAGATAAGCTTCTGTGGCCAGAGTAGCTCAACATTATGTGCCCCCTCAAAAATTGACATTTTGTTAACCACAGAGGGACAATTAATTGGTTCAAATGACAGGAACTGTGAAAGTTTCCCAATACTATTTCCCCGATAATCAAACACTTGAAGTCATGATGAAAAACAACAACCAAGCTTGAACAAAACCAGTATTACCTCATATTACTACTGCACAAATTACACACATAGAATAATAATAATAAACTCTGTCAATACAAAGTTCATATATATAAACTGTGTAAATAATACTTGTAATTACTTTTGATTGTGATTCCTGGTTCACTGTGTAGTTGAATCAGGATACCCATTACTGAAAGAATTAATACATATATTTTTAAACTGAAACACTTGACTCACTTAAGATAGTCTTATAGAGTGTTTATGTGTGTGAGTGTCACAGTGTTGTAAAGTGTTGTGGAATAAATTAAATTGTTTATCTGTCTGTTGTTGTTGTGACTTACACTTCATCATTTTCATAACCCTAGACATTTACGTAGTCATCACAATATTCCAGAATAATTCTGACTGAGGTATAATATGTGGTAGCAAGTAATATATTGGGGTCATGTCCGGGATTTTGAATCTTTCCCTATTATAAATATTGGGGGTAATTCACTTCAGGGAATAATAAAAATTAAAAAGGTATCCTTGGGTGAAAATAAATAACGTTGAGCTCTCAGTGCCTGTGGTTGTGATTGGATATTTAGTTAGAGATTGTATTGTTTAGTTAGACATTGTTTACATTTACCTGTTAGAAAATGGCGGACCTGGCCAAATTTCGATCTGCTGCTGTGCAGACTGCGAAAGAGTTAGGAATGGACGGGCAAATTATGATTGCTTATGTCACTGCTGAATGTGACAAATATATTGAACGTGAGGAAAGAAGATTTGAGGCTGAAAGAAAGTTAGAGGCTGAAAAAGAAATTAAGAGGCTGCAGATTGAGGCTGAGGCTAAGAAATTGGAAGCCGAGGAAAAAAGATTAGCTGCAGAAAGGGAAGCCGAGGAAAGAAGACAGGCTGCAGAGAGGGAAGCAGAAAAGGAGGAGAAGAGATTACAAAGGGAACATGAGTTACGACTAAGGGAGTTTGAGTTTCAAGGTCATGCTCCTGAAAATGGTGCCAGTCCCTTTACCTCCGATGCTAATGCTAGTCAGGGAGCCTCAACCTCAGCTATGAACTTTCATTTAGATCATTTTGTTGAGAAAGACGATGATATTGAGAGCTATCTAAATAGATATGAACTATTAGCTACCACGTATGGGTTAGAGAGAGAAAGGTGGAGCTTAAAGTTATCTCAAGGGCTTCGTGGGGCAGCTTATGAAGTTTTTTGCCAAAATGAGCAGAGGTGATCAAGAAAATTATGACATGCTAAAGCAGGCTCTTTTGTTAAGATATGAAAAGAACGCAGAATTTTATAGAAAAAAATTTAGGAATGCTAAACTACTGTCAGGTGAAACCTATCACCAGTTCTCTGCACGGTTAGAGACATACTTGGAGAAATGGACTTCTCTGGGGAAAACCCAAGATCTTAAGGAAATGATCCTTATAGAACAATTAAGAGAGTCCATGGCTCCAGACCTGAGAAAGTTTCTCATGGAACAAGGTGCAGAGAGGCTGGGTGAGTTGCTAAATGTTGCTGAAAGGTATCAAGCAGCTCAAGCAGAGGTATCAGGTAATAAAAAGAAACAGGTGGATAATTTTAGGGCACCACAGAACTTTAATAAATTTGATCCTAGAGATCAAAACAAAGGTAAGCACCAGTTTGATAGCCACGGTATGACAATAAAAATAAAACCCCACAATTCGATGAAAGGAAATATGATGAAAGAAAATCTTTCAACCAAGGAAGGAGGTGGTGTAAAAAATTGTAAGATGAACAATCATGACACTGACCATTGCAGAAGGAACCCTGTGTATATGGCAACCCTTCAGGTCAGGTCGACCTCAAGACAGGAGGAGGATATTATGTTGGATACCACTCCAGAAGAGATGAGGAAGGCGCAGGCTGGGGATAAGACCCTCAAGCCTTGTTTCAGGAAATTGTCAACTTGTCATACAACTCCAGGCAAGGGAGATTTTTACATGAAAAACAAGTTGATTTACAGGAAGACCGGAACTAGATCCCATGGTCACGGACAGCTGGTACTTCCTAAAAGATATAGGGCAGACTTAATAAGGAGCCTACATGTGAAACCAGATGGGGACCATGAGACGATAGGTACCATCATTCAAAAGGTGGCTCACAATTATTATTGGCCCAAGGCAAGGTGGGACATTGAGAATTTTGTAGAAAGGTGTAGCATAGCACATGAGGGAACACCCACAAGTGGGAACATTGATCAGGACCTGGACACGCCACGGGGAAAACTTAGGCCTGACAATAAAAGGAAAAATAAATTTGATAAAGTAGACCAAATGGAATGGGAAGCCCCTTTTCACGGACAAGCTTCACTTAACTGTTTTACAATGGCCACTATGCGGCGAGTGCAAAAAGATGTCTTACCCCAGGATAAGCCGAAAATCCCTCAATCGGACTTAAACAAACTGGAGGAAGAGGATGTAGAGAGGAAATCTCTCATCCAGAATTCTAAGTGGGGAGAAAGCCCCAAGAGAAAAATTGGTAGCGGTCGTTTTGTGAATGATAATTCTGGGAAGAAAAATCATCACTATAGCGCTTCGAGTGGACGAGACCATACCGGTGCATGGACAAATAGGTCCACAAAATTAAAGGTCCATATGTAACGCTGTTAAGAACGTGGACTGATGAAAAGGCAGAGGAAAATATTACATCCTCATACCAATATGTGAATGAGCTGACCACTCGTTTAAAAACTGGCTGGAAACTTGCCAATGATAATTTGAGACAAGCCAGGAAGAAACATGCTGCCTATTTCAACAGGAAGGCTAAAGACAGAGATTTGGCTGTGGGAGAGAAGGTACTGCTTCTTCTCCCCGGTAGTCAGAATAAGTTACAAATTGGATGGCAAGGTCCATATACAGTTCTAGAGAAGGTGTCTAGAACAAATTATAAGATAGATAAGAAGGGGAAAGAAAAAATCTATCATGTGAATCTCCTGAAGAAATATTTGGAAAGAGAAAATCAGGAAGAGACACACTTGTTGACCTTGTCCATTGCAATGGAGATGAAAAAGGAACCACTTTCATCATTTGAATATCCATTACACCCCTGTGAGACAGCGGCACAGGTGAAAATCAGTATACATTTAACGAAAAATCAGAAAGAGAGAGTGCAACAGGTTCTAGATAATCATACAGAGGTGTTAACGGACCGACCGGGGCATACAAACTTATTGGAATATGATATGAAACTGATAGACCCCACACCTGTCTGTATGAAACCCTATTCGATTCCTTTTGCTAAGGAGAAAGCTTTGAAGGAAGAGATAGACTATTTGTTGAAGGAAGGAATTATTTCACACAGTGAATCTTCGTATAGTTCCAGTGTGTACTCTTAAGGAAACCCTCTGGAGAACATAGACTCTGTATAGATTACAGGAGACTGAATGCTATTACAGAAGGACAGGTGGATCCATTGCCGGATACAAATCAGTTGTTTGCCAGGCTAAATAAAGCTAAATATTTCTCAAAAGTGGATCTGAGTAAAGGATACTATCAGATTCCAGTAAAGCCTGAGGTTAGACCATACCTAGCTTTAGTACCTCAGAGGGACACTATGAGTTTAACAGATTGCCATTTGGATTGAAGAATGCGCCTAGTGTCTTCTCTAGAATGATGAGAAAATTATTGGACCCTCTGAATAATCCATGCATCACAAATTTCATGGATGATATCCTTATAGCAACAGAAACATTTGAGGAACACATTGACTCTCTGAATATGCTGTTTAATCGACTTAGAGAAGCGAATTTAACAGCCCGACCAACCAAATGTTGCGTTGGATGTAAAGAATTAGAATTCTTGGGACACACAGTCCATCAGGGAAACATGACCCCTGACCCCAAGAATTTAGAGAAACTAAAGAAAGCCCCGAGACCACAAACCAAGAAAGACGTGAGATCCTTTGTCTCATTATGTGGTTTCTACCAAAAGTATATCAAAAACTTTAATTCCATATGTGCACCGTTAACTGATTTGACCCGTAAAGGAAATCCAGATCGAATTACATGGACACCACAATGTGAATTAGCTTACCAGGAATTGAAGGAAAAGCTTACAAGCAAACCTATTTTGAAATTACCTGACTTAAGTCAAGAATTCATTGTAAGGACGGATGCCAGTAATATTGGGTTAGGTGCGACTCTGCTACAGAAATCAGATGCATTGGATGGGGAATTAAGCCCAGTGGCATATGCTAGCAGAAAGTTGAATAAAGCTGAAACCAACTACTCAACTAGCGAAAAAGAATGTCTTGCAGTAATATGGGCGATAAAGAAATTCAATATTTATCTGTATGGGAAGGCATTTAAGTTGCAAACGGATCACAAACCCTTGTCGTTTCTAGCGCAGGCTAGACATGAAAATTCTAGATTACTCCGTTGGTCATTACTGATGCAGCCATAGAGTTTAGTATAGAGTATATATCTGGAAAAACAAATCTGGGAGCGGATTTTTTTAAGCCGCCATCCGTGTGATGAGAATCACCGTAAGCCCCAGAAATAATAATAAATTTCTCTATGTGTATATAGAATTATAGACTGACATATAACGTCTGTTTTAAGAGGGGAGAATTTGTCGTGAAACATTCTAAATCCACATATATAAATTAAAAGGTAAATGTAAAGCCTAACACATAAATTCAATAAAAGGAAAGAGAAATGGTAAAAGTACAGTGCTGTCACAATGGCGTACAAAAATCCCCCTTGTTTTCTACTTCGTCTGCAAATTGTAACGTTTCACGTTGATAGTAAAGCCTACTGCATCACTACACGCTTTCTACAATAAAACGTGTACTGCATTTCTAAGAAAACCTTGAGCTAGGCACACCGCGTAATGACCTAAATTAATACTTCCATTAATTTCATTTTATACACGGCGTGATGAAAAGACAGATGAACTTAGGATAGAGAGAAGGGAGGGCTGAAAGCAGGAACGCATGCAACCTAACACGCGTCTCGCGATATACGATTAATGCCACCTTCCCCGAGCGAAAGGCCAGAACCAATACTTTTTTCAGATGGCCAGTGATAAAAAAAACTACCCATACGAGAGTTAGGTTTAAAAACCTGAAAAATGCTTATTGGGAAACATGACATTAGACTGGTTTACGGTTGAAAGCCTGACAGTACCCAGACACCACATCGTATCGAAGTGAACAGGAGGTAGAAGAAAATGCACATTTTTGAACGCAGCCACCTAGCTCCCTTAAATTTATATAATTGGGTTCCTTAGGACTTGCTGACAAAGAATATGTTAAACGTTACGCAAATAGTCTAGGAATTAACAAATTATAGCCAAAATAAAATGGTGGTGCTGTCAGACAACACCAAAATCAGAATTGCGCAGTGGCAGGTTTTGAAACCACCATTTAGTACGGGAAATGGGCCACCATGTAAAATCCTATTTGATTGGATAGAAATAAATGTAAGGCTAAACACGACTTAGTCGGACAATAATACTAATTTTTTTGTTGTTAGGGAAACGTGAGTAGGGGTACTTTTTTTGAAAAGCTGTGTAAACATGGCCCGATTGGTTAGACCCGCCAATATAGGCAATTAGGAGCGTCAGTTCAGTGCCACATTTTAAAATAAACTTACTAAGAAACAGTGCGTTGAGAGCCAGATCATATTTTTCTAAATAAAAGTCTGGGACAAAGGCAGATCGGTGTTTGTGCCATTATTCATCGCCAGTCAACGTATCTGTGTATTATTTCCATGAATTGTGGTAAGCTTGATATATTCAATATCTTTTTTAATGAAAATTGAATGTAAATTGATAATTTATGTCTGTATATGTGTGTGGTTCAGTAGCCAACATGAGGCAAAGCCTAAATCTTGCTCCAACCTGAACAGGAGGTGTCGGAGAAAAGTAAAACTGCATGGAATTGCCAAACAGTACACTGACACCTATCTTATTGACTAGAAGGAACTAATGCTGGAATTGCAGAGGCGTAGTAACCATTTAGGAGGAGAATACTGGTGTAAATTGTTTCAGATGAAGCTAGCAGTTGGCCTATCGCTCTGAACTCAGTGTTTGTTATGTAATGTGTTTAGTGTGGAGATAGATTATAAATTAGTTATGAAGTAGGTGGTAGAACGTGCGTGTTTCGGGGTCTGCGGTCCTAGTTATTGAAGCAGCACCTGGTCTGAGTTTTGCTGAATCCAGAGGCTGACAGCATACTCCTTGGTCCAGATAGCGACCAGTGAGGTGTCTCCAGAACACAGTGAAGCAATCGAGCAGAGGAGTCTTTTCCTGCCGCCATCACGAAAGATAAGCTTCTGTGGCCAGAGTAGCTCAACATTATGTGCCCCATCAAAAATTGACATTTTGTTAACCACAGAGGGACCCTTAATTGGTTCAAATGACAGGAACTGTGAAAGTTTCCCAATACTATTTCCCCGATAATCAAACACTTGAAGTCATGATGAAAAAACAACAACCAAGCTTGAACAAAACCAGTATTACCTCATATTACTACTGCACAAATTACACACATAGAATAATAATAATAAACTCTGTCAATACAAAGTTCATATATATAAACTGTGTAAATAATACTTGTAATTACTTTTGATTGTGATTCCTGGTTCACTGTGTAGTTGAATCAGGATACCCATTACTGAAAGAATTAATACATATATTTTTAAACTGAAACACTTGACTCACTTAAGATAGTCTTATAGAGTGTTTTATGTGTGTGAGTGTCACAGTGTTGTAAAGTGTTGTGGAATAAATTAAATTGTTTATCTGTCTGTTGTTGTTGTGACTTACACTTCATCATTTTCATAACCCTAGACATTTAACGTAGTCATCACAATATTCCAGAATAATTCTGACTGAGGTATAATATGTGGTAGCAAGTAAGGTCATCTGTAATACACCACACTTATTAGATACAGATACCTTCACAGCTAATCTCAGTCAGTACACTAAGTCCCCTATAAATATTTATAACATCCCATTTTACCACAACCACAAAGTTACAATAATAACGGTAACCAGAGATATCAATTTAAAGAATCAGGACGATATAGTAATACCTCACGAAGCAGTTTCACAAGAGGCCCACCACCGCAGTCGAACAGTATCACAAGAGGCCCACCACAGCAGTCCAACGGTCAGGGAAACGAATTCGTCGCCCGTTGAGTAGGACCGTCAACGGCGACTACATAAAAGCAAGAAATAACAATAATTCTGACCATAGGTATCTTGAAAGAAGAAAGAAACAGCCTACGGTTAGACAAGAATACCACCGGAAGAAAGGGAAAGACTCTGAAATCAATCATATCAACATACATCCAGACCTAAGTTCATGCTTAATAGAAATAAACAACAAACGTTACAGGGCATTAGTAGACACAGGAGCATCCATTAGCTTGATCAGGGAACAACTCTACAAACAATTCAAGAAACATGACCGATTTCAACCATCAAAAACATATATGGCTTCTGTAACTGGTGATGCAATGAAGTCGTGTGGCACTGCATACGTGACATTTAAGATTGGTCAACAAGAAATAACCCACCCGTTAGTTATAACACGAGGTATCTCACGTAACTTCATACTTGGCAGAGACTTTGTACATCAAAACAACACTAGAATCTACTTTGATTAACAGAAAATTAACATCAGTGGAGAGTACATCAATCTTCAAGACGATATCCACATAGCATCACTGGTCCGTCTGACAGCTCCCATAACGATCATGCCCAACTCATTAGTTATAGCAAAAGTACGAGTAAAAAGTTCCCAATATGTTAAACCATTACAGACAATCCAAATAGAACCACGAAAGGAGGAAGATATTAACAACGATAATTTGCTATTCATCACAGAAGGAATAGCGGAAGTTACAAGTTCGAGAGATTTTCCCGTGATGATAGTAAACACCTCTGGCAAGGCATCAACAATTAACAGAGGAGCTATCATTGCCAAATTACAGACATCCTACTTGAAACATGATACCAAGAAAGAGAGGTTCCATAGAGATCAGAGTCAAACCCATCATCCCCCTGTCCTACGTCAGCACCCACACTACGCCTCACGCCACCCCACTGACTCTGGTCAACGAAACAAAAGTAATCAGCTCCGGACTAAACAGAAAAGACCACACAAGACCAAGGCTACAGAGACGAATAATATACTTTCGCGACAACCTGAAAGAAAGACAATCAGGAATAGGGGATCCAGGACACACGAAGATGAATATAGCCTAAACATGCGACAGCATCATGCCTATTCACCCCCTGTCCTATGCCAGCCCCCACACCACACCCCACGCCGCCCCACAGGTCGTGATCAACCAGATGATATACAATTACCTGGAGGTTATCCATGTAAAATGTATACAGACACAGTCAACAAAGCAAGGTCTAGCAATTATTACATTGCCAGAAACAGTGACACATATTCTGATATTGATGGTGTTAGCCAACTCAATTACGCGGACGCAGTAGATCAGTTGATTATCAGAGAGGCATAGGAGAGCGCTTACAAGAAGACATATCGAAATGAACAGAACCAACATAGAATTAACCTTGTTACACACTACCAGTCGAAAATCCCACGAAACGAGGCACTTTACCGGCACGGACATACAGTCACGTCCAATGCCCAGCGAATGACAGAAGGCCGATGGCACAAACCCAACAGAAAGAACAAAGATAACCCGAGAGATGATACGCCCAGGTCACAACGTACATCATCATTTTTTATTGCAGTAGAGGACGAGAGACTAGACCTAAATACTACTGTCAAGGATCAGAGCGGCCACAAGAACGAAAGCCATGTGATGAGGACTGAAGTTAAGGAAAGCATTGTGACGAGGACTGAAGTTAAGGAAAGCCATGTGATGAGGACTGAAGTTAAGGAAAGCCATGTGACGAGGACTGAAGTTAAGGAAAGCCATGTGATGAGGACTGAAGTTAAGGAAAGCCATGTGACGAGGACTGAAGTTAAGGAAAGCCATGTGATGAGGACTGAAATTAAGGAAAGCCATGTGACGAGGACTGAAGTTAAGGAAAAGCCATGTGATGAGGACTGAAGTGAAGGAAAGCCATGTGATGAGGACTGAAGTTAAGGAAAGCCATGTGACGAGGACTGAAGTTAAGGAAAGCCATGTGATGAGGACTGAAGTTAAGGAAAGCCATGTGACGAGGACTGAAGTTAAGGAAAGCCATGTGATGAGGACTGAAGTTAAGGAAAGCCATGTGATGAGGACTGAAGTTAAGGAAAGCCATGTGATGAGGACTGAAGATGATGAACACCTTACGAAAAGATCTTTATGAAAAGGCATGAAGATATTGAAAGCCATGTGATGAGGACTAAAGATAATGAACATCTTACGAAAAGATCTTTATGATAAGGACTGAAGATACTGAAAGCCATGTGATGAGGACTACCGACAATTACATAAAGAAATCCATATGATGATATTATTATCTTTTTTGTTTTGTTTTGGCTGTTCTGAACGTTGTTTATTTTATTCTGGTTCCTGTAGCTTCCCATTCCGCGAGTTCATTCTGCGATTTCTTGTATTGCTTTAGAGCCACTCCTTTACCACCATGTGCTCTTTCTTCCTTACGTCCTGAGGATAACATCAGTTCTCCTGTGTGTAGTGTCTTCCTGTCCACGTCCTTCCATCTTGTTACGCATAGTCTCAGGATATTAATATTGTAGTTTCATATTTCTGCTGCAGCCTGTGCAGTTTTCTGTTGTTCATGTAATGTATAGGTTACCTCCCTGTTATAATTCAGAGTTTTGTTATCTCCTCTTTATCGTTCATAATTGTGTTATTCTCCCTCATCATCGCTCATACCTGTGTTATCTGCCCCATCATTGCTCAAAATTGTCTTACCTCCTTCACTACTGAGAACAGCGTTATCTCCTGAGTAGTTAGGAACTGTTACTTTCCCCTTCATCGGGAATAACTATCGTTTAAAACTGTGTTATCTCCCCCTCCATCGTTAGAACTTAACTTCTCCTTCATCGTTCAGACTTCTGCTATCTCGCTCTTCATCGATTAGAACTGTGTTATTGCCTCCTTCGTCACATAGAACTGCGTTATCGCCTCCCGAACAATTAAAAATTGATTTATCTCCTTCTTCATTATTAAGAACTATGCTCCTGCATCGCAGATAACTGTGTTCTGTCCTTTTTGTTTAGATAGAGATTATAGATAAATGAACTATGGTTCTGAACAGTTGTTTTATTTATCTTTGAAACATGATGGGAGTTTCATGGCGTAAAGTCCAATCAATCTTCGTCGCCCTTCTCGACCTGCATGTAAAGAAAATTGATTTTATTTTATTTATTTGTTTATTTATTCATTTTACGATCACGCTCAACTGCTGGAAATATCAGACCCACCTTGCCCTAAATTTAATTACGAGTACAATGTTCTTCAGAAGGTACCACAATTAAACGGCACCTGAAGTGTCAGGTAAACAGGTGATAGTTAATTTGGTGCCCTGATTAAGATAACGTCTTATTATAAATATCGATTGTTTTTTATAGTGGTGTTCAGATTTTCTAACAATCGATTCTTCGTGCAGCTTGTTAATTGAGTTCCGCAGTTTATTCACGTGATGAACATGCGTTGGAGAGGACTACAACAACAGGCACGATTTATGGAAAGAGCAATAAAGGGTGACTCAGAATGCAGATAGTGGAACGTCTTACAAAAACTGGATAGAGTCGACAATAAAACCTTGAAAATACGGGTACTGGACACTGCTGACGTGCTTGGCAGACTGCGCTATGTGGAACGGCACTGTATGATGCAGGTTGATTGTTGTATAGGTGTAGTTATCTAGTCAGCTCAGTTCTGACAGAACATATACTAAGTTTGTGACAACATAAATTATGTCAGTTTTGTTTAAAAATCGATGATAAACATGCTTTCACGACGGGAACTTTAAGAAAGGGTAAATGATCCCGTTACATGTCCATTGAGGCATATTGGGAATATGGTGTTAGGCTCAAATTTTCTTGACCATCGGCACACTAGGAGTGATGTGGACAGCATCACGCCGGCTGCCTTAACCTTCCCAGCTTTAAGAAGTTACAGTAAAAATATTTTCTCAGCATGCCTTTTTATTTTTGAGAAACTTTTATCTAAACATTTTAGCAAGCCAGTTATTGGGAAAACGCTATTAAAATATTAGTCTAAACAGTTTTGCATAGGGTACAAACGTTTAATTAAATATTGTCATCACGTCAGCTATTGGGATACGGAATTAGACACACAAATAACACCAGAAGCAAATCCAGAAGACGAAGTAAACCCAGAAAACGAAGAATGTGACTCGCTGAATGAATTACTCTTTTGCAGATGACCAAAGGCTAATTACGAAGATAAAAACATTGCAAAACATTACAAACGCAATTAATTCAACTTGTGGAAAATACATATGAAGATCAGCACATTCAAGACAGAAGCTACCTAGATCAGTAAATCACCAAGCTCACTTAACATAATGTCAAAAACATCAGACTTAAACAGGTTCCAAATACCTAGGAGCATTACTGCAGACAATGGAATGATAGGAAACTCTTTACAGAGCGATACAACAGGAAGCAATCTGATCATCAGAAGAAGTCCCCCCGTCCGACAAGTGTTTCGGCCCTATATACTCCTTTACACTCTAAGGGGGGCGGGCCCACTTGGGTCATGACTCCCAAGCGTCTCAGCTTCCTGTTGTCTTGCATCGAAAATGAACCCATTTCACTTATGGTAGCAACTTTAAATTCCACAACTCCGCCAGCCGTGGAAGCAATTGTGAAAGTAACAAGGAGAAGACAAATTATTCCGTTCGTTCCGTCGCAAACACTGAGACACCAGCGCGAAGTCAACGAGTCGCCACTGCGCGTTCCCCACTGGACTTTTGATACTGACACCCCTTATAGTATACACCGCTTGTCGCCCCTGAGTCGCAGCCCGTTCACTAGTCCACCACAAACCTCAGCGTATTGTGGACTTAGAAAAATTCCTGGTGTTTTCTGTACCGCAGCGTTTATTGTTACGATCTCCATTCCCCATTGCGGTTGTTCCACAGCCAGCCTGATGCCTTTTCGGCAGTTTCACTAAGCCTCTTCAGGGCCCTTGTTCTCGACTGTCCCCTCAGCCCCAACAGTTTCAATAGATCATACACTGATGCAGCCACAAGCCCTCTTGCGCCCACTTCAACAGCCATGACCCTTGCAGTGAACCCATCGTGTCTCAGATCCGCGGCCAGATCACTATACTTGGCCGCTTTGAATGAATGTTGCTCATCTAATCTGGATTCAAATGGCACTGTCAGTTCAATCAGTATGACCTGAAGCGTTGCTGCAGAATGAAGCACTATATCCGGCCGTCTCCGCGATTTTCTGATACTCTCTGGATATGCCCCTCGTCCAGGTAGGTCTACCGCCATCTCCCAATCATTTGCACAATCAAGAAGAGATGGTAAACTGCTACCAGGTTTATTCGGTTTGGGGTGTGCTGACTTTCCTGCCCTCAGAAAGTATGTGTTTGCGGTGTCTGGCCGGACTTTGCTATTCGCCTTCATTCTTGCCAGATCTATTGTCGCAGCAAGCTCATTTAGCACTTTGTTATGGCGCCACGTGTATCGCCCTTGCCCTAATGACACCTTACACGCTGAGAGCACGTGTTCAAGTGTCTGCCTCCCCTGGCACAGGGGGCACTGCTCATCATCCGACTTTCCCCATTTCACAAGGTTGGTGGCCGACGGCAGCAGGTCATACAGTGATCTGACAACGAAGCTGAGCCTACGAGGTGCCATATGCCATATATCATTCCATGTCAAGGACCTCTGCAGGGCTCCTTCCCATGTAGTCCATTGGCCTTGTTGGACCTGCTGCACTGCTTTTTGCAACCTCTTATCATTCTCAGCTTCTCGTATCTCCTGAACTACCATATCTCTGCGCTCCCTGCTTGATGCCTTGGACCACCAGCGGATGTCTCCATGACCAAATCCCCGTCTATTCGTTTGTGTGTATCCGATTACCTCCCTCAGTTTGAGTGACTCTTGGGCAGCATCAACAGCTTCTTCCACTTTCCACTTCCTTCCCGTTTTCAGTGTGGGCTGAATGGACTTAACCACGTCATCAGCTGACTCGCGTAGCATCATTGCAAGCCTTGCCTTTCCAACTTTGTACTCTTCAACAACTGACTTGAAAGGAAGCAGAAGTTTTGACTTTTTGCAGTACAGTGCTACATCTGACAGACCTGGTGGTACTCCTAGCCATTTTCTCATGAACTTGTTGACCTTCTTCTCTATGGCTTCCACTGTACTTGTGCTTATTTCATATATAAGCAGTGGCCACAGCAACTTTGGTATCAACATGAACTGGAGGCACCACAGTTTGAACTTCCCCAGGAGTCTGCTTTGGTCTATGATCTGTAGCCCTCTGTCTGCAATTTCTATTGTCTGTTGCACTGCCTTTGAGTCTTTTAATGAGGCATCGTACACCCTGCCAAGACTTTTAACAGGTTCCTCAATGACAGTAGGGATTCTTTGGTTGGAAACCGTGAATATGACCTCTGCTATCTTCCCTTTCCTGACTGATAGGCTTCTCGACTTCTTGGGTTTGAAGCTCATTCTGCACCAGCTGACTAGTTCATCCAGGCGTGCTAACATCCTCCGGGCCTGATGTTCATCTGATGTCAGAATTGTTGTGTCATCCATGAATGCTTTGAGCGGTGGCATGAGACACATTCCACCGAGCTTTGGACCTATAGCCATTCCTTCAGCCGCATTGAGGATTACCTGCATAGCCATCACGAATAGTATCGGAGAGATGGTACATCCCATCGCAATTCCAACTTCAAGGCCAATCCACTTCGTTGTGTACTCTCTGGTTGAAAATCTGACAGCAAACCCTGCGAAATACAGCTTCAGCATTGCTGCAATCTCTTGTGGAACATGATACATTTCTAGGGCCTGCCACAACATCTGGTGTGGAACGGATCCATAAGCATTCGCTAAATCCAACCAGATTACATGGAGGTTTGTTCTGTCAGACTTTGCCTTTTGGATTGCTTCCCATATCATTGTGGCATGCTCTAGACATCCTGGTGTACCTGGGATACCTCCTTTCTGAATGGTAGTGTCAATGTACCCATTTGCCAGGAGGTATGTAGTGAGTCTTTTCGCCATCACTGAGAAGAATATCTTCCCTTCCACATTGAGTAGTGAGATTGGCCTGAACTGACTGATGTCTGTGGAATTTTGCTCCTTCGGGATGTAGACTCCGTTCGCCTTTCTCCATTCCTTGCTTACAAGCTGGGTTTTCCACGCACTCTTCAGTAAACGAAGCAGTCGTTTGAGCACCTCAGGGCATCTCTTATACACCACATATGGAACACCATTAGGACCTGGAGCTGACTTGCATCGAGCTTTCTGGACAATGCTTTCTACCTCTTGCACCGTTGGGGGCTTGGTGTTAAATTCAGCTCCTGGCTTACTCGGCCATTTAAGGCCTGCCATGCTGCTGAGCGGCTCATCTTTGCGACCATCTGAATATGTCATTCCAAGGTGTTCTTCCAGGTCTTCTTTCCTGATGTTTAGCGTACCCGACCGTGGCTGCTCAAACAGTTCTTTGGCAAACTTGAAGGGCTCCCTGAAGAATCTTTCCTATCCATTCGAGTCTTCCTTTTCTTCCTGCACAACCTTTCTGCTCTACAAAGGGCATTATGTTGGCCTTTCAGGTGCTCCCAAACCTGTCGTAACCCTTCCTTCTCTGCGGCAACTGCGTTTTTGAACAGTTTTCGGGCATGCTTCTTCTGTTTTCTGATTTCTTCTATTTTAATTTGTCTTCTGCTTTTTCGTGGTGGGTTACCTTCCCTTGCCTCCCTCACTCCGAACACTTTGCGACAGTGCAGATATATTATGTCGCCGAAGATTTCCACCTTCTTCTCCAAAGTTATCTGCTTCAGGTTGTTATCCAACTCTTTTGCCAAGGCTTCCAGCTGTTCCCAAAGCCCTTTTGCACTGGCGGGTGGAAACTTGATTGCATCTCTCTTCCCGTCCAAGAAGTGTGTGAGATCATCATCAGGCAGATCAACTTGAATGTACTCAGCACTGTGGATTGACTCCTGGCTGCGTTCTTCTAACGTCTTATCCGTCGAGACAGAGCGCTGTTGATCTCCCCCTGATGACCTCCCACACCCCTTTTTCGTTCTGTGGATTTTCATTCCTCTCTGAGTAGAGAATTCCCTACCACAGGCACATGGAAACTCCAGCCGTTGTTCAGAGCTCGAAGTCCGTGTAACGGGTCTGGTCGATTCCATTGAGGCGCCTGTGGATTCATCATTCTCCCCCCCTTTCGGTGAATCCTGGGGGCATCTATCAGAGAAATTGAAACACGTTATCAAACAGCTAGTGCAGTGACGTAACATCTGTCACCACTACTCACACATCTGAATACCAGTATGGAAATTAAACGACAATTGACTAATAGCATAGTCTTATCAACTCTTTTTCTTCTTCTTCTTCTTCTTCTTCCTCTTCTTCAAGAAGTACCATGCCTGGTGGCAAAGGTGATCATGTATCTCCACAACTTCCAGTCTACTGTACTATTGATTAATTATGTTGTTTACTTATTTCTGTGACATAATTTGTGCGCTCTCTTCTCCTCTCCGGCAGTATTGAACTACATTTGTTGAGCACTGAGTTATGTGCATTATTCTGTTGTTAGCACTCTCTTTTTCCCTACTGTCTTTGTTCACGTTTCACGTTTCGATGCATGACAGGGCCAGACAAGCGTTTCGCCCATCCCTGAGAGATTAACTGACTCCATAAAACGTGATGATACCACATTGACTCCAGGTAAATGCATCTCATTTTTGTACGTCGCGCAGGAATGGAATTTTCCATGACAGGATAGTGAGAGATACCTCTACCAATATATGCAAATTGCATGCTATTGGTTTGGCATTTGAGATGTTAAAATGCAACATTTCTGATTGGAGCCTTGTCATATAGTAGCAATCTGGGTACGTGGCCAAATGTTGCCTTATAATCTAGCGCCTTTTGAATTTACGGCACTGTGAAATTCACCTCGTCAAGAAGACAAGCCAGAATACGGAATAGGATCAGGATTGCATTTTAAAGGATCGGACAACGTGTTTGAGTACCTTGTGGATTTATACAGCAAGACAAATCTACCTTTATTAATACGGAAAACATAGAATTCTAGTAACCTGAACACTAAGTCATAGTAGAAGTCTATTGTAAAGTAATACCCAAGACCACACGTAAGAGGCATAATCTAGTTTCCTTAACTATTCCTCTGAACGAGAAGTGTATATTCCCAAAGAGATTTTGGGATAAGTTGTACATTTTCTAATTCTATATTTTGCATCTATTAACATGTGAAAATTGCTAGTGGATGTCCAAGCTCATTCAAGGCTGGCAACCTCAGCATATAGAATTTGGTTTCATGAATCACCACTGCAAGAGCTGGTGTCTGCATTATGAGGGTTTCTCATAGAGAACCAAAAGCAGAGGTAGTCCCATATTCCATATGGAGAAGGGAGTGGATGATGACAGAAGTGATGTTCATACTTATTATATTAACCTTTTCAACCAGTGCATATGAATATATAAGCATGTTTTATATAAATGCAATTGGTGTTTTCCGCTCACTGGGATAAACAATAATGCTCAGAGAGGGTAAAGTTCTGAGGCAGATGGGATGGACGAACGAAAAGTGGAGGGCACCTGATTCTCGTGTCGGGAAGCCCAATACTCAGGAGGGTATTTGTTTCTCTCTTATTTCATGATACTAGTCGGTGATACCAACTGGTGGTACTAGTGTGTGGAACAAGTGTAAAAGTGGCCTTCAGTCAAAGCTAGACACCTACATCAGACTTGACAAACAGACGCTGGACCATCTTTGCAAATACCGCACGATAAAAAGAGGGATGTGTTGCGGCCACCAGACTTGACCAGTGACGAGAGCGAACCAGTCAACAACTGCAAAGAACAAGCATCGGCTGGGGCAGAAACCAACGGACATCTTACAGGCAGCTAAGTACCCTCTTAAAGCTGCCAAGTGAACTCTTTTCTTAAGAAATGTATAAAACACCTTATTCAGATCATCACCTGTGATGAATCTTTAAGATTAACATTTTTTTCCATCAAAACCTTTACTCATCTTTACATTGTTAACAATAAGTGATCATTAAATTTTGTATCTGTAAATATACAAATTTATAGCTGATTCAGTCATTTTGAGTGAACTGCAGCCGCAGGAGTCATTTTAAATACACATAAACAGAGCTATTGAAATAATCTTTTACTGATTTAAATCAGTTGAGGGTTCATCAAAACGATAAAATTCTTACTCCTCGTAGAAGGTCAGGGAAGATAGACAGTCTACACGGCCTGGATCATATCAGCCGTTGTACTAGATGTCTTAAACTCCTATGAGGCTCCCTAGAATTGAAGCACTATTCTTCAGTTCACATCTCTGCCAAGAGTAATCTTAAGCGAAAGGTAGACAACTTTGAAGAGCATCAGTAGATACGCTGAAGCAAGGGGAGTAAATCCCGTGACATTGGTACACTAATATATTGAACAATTATATTTTTTTAAAGCAACGAGTTATGATTTCTGGTTAGTGGAGCAAATAACTCGAACTTTTTTTCTGGGCCAATTGCAAAAGACACTATAATGATAAGTAAGGCCACAGAAAGTGGACACAGATCTGACAGGCTGAATCAAAACTGACCTTCAGAGGTGGTCTATGTGAGTTGACAACGTCGGCAACTATCTTTGGTTCTTAGATCAGCAGCTTTAAAAAGTGATTACAGTTGTGATTTCGCTTCATAACAAAGATGTTAAATACCTTGGAAAAAATAATTCAATAAAATAGCCTAAACATTTTAGACTGGAAATCAATCACACCATTCTACTCTAGCATCATTAATGCGGTTAAAACAAATCAATCAAGAGAGGAGATATATCCGGGTATTAACCTCCAGCACATGGAGAAGTTTCAAGATCCAGAGCAGAAACATTATGAAACATTTGTTGATGTAAACAACTCAAAGCCTACTATATTAAAAAGGCCCGACACTAAGTCTGCGCGAATCATAAAAATAGAATGCTGCGGCGTCACTATATGAGCCATATAAAAGGTACGTCCAATGTTGTGTTATGTTAACTTCCAATCTTCTCTTATTGCGTGATTTGTAAAATGTCATCCTCATGAATTTACTGATAGTTTCTGATGAGAAGAATAAAGAATAGAACTACTACTAACCCAAGCATGTCGTAAGAGGCAGCTAGCATGAGACTGTCCATGGCTCACGCTCTAACACAGAGTACTACAGAAACCGCCACTGCATAAGCACCTGAATTTCTATGGCACACGTAACTACAACTTCTTGAGGAGTGCGAAGGGAGAAGGAAGATGACTTAAAGCAAAATCCATAAAGTGGAGATCAAAGTTTTTTTTTCAGAAGTAATAGTTTCAGAAGTAATAGTTTCAGAAGTAATAGTTTCAGAAGTAATAGTTTCAGAAGTAATAGTTTCAGAAGTAATAGTTTCAGAAGTGGTAATCTTCAGACTCCGCACGGGCCAACATAGATTGGGATACCATCTATTCAGTAAGCTGAAGATAGGAACTACCGATGAGTGTAACTGTAGCCAGTGGTGTCACTAGGGTTGGTGTCACCTAGTGCAGTAACTCATGGTGTCACCCCCATGGACCTCCTCCCGTACCAGACCATACAGAATCCTTAGTAATGTTTTTTGTACTAATGTTACTCGTAAATCGTAATTCCCGTATATCACTGAATGTAACGGCAATAGTAGTGACATAACTAGCAAAATTAAAATTACACCTTTAAATGACAATATCATACGCACATCCTAAATGTATTTACATTTACATAGTTTCATGTGGTTAAAGTGAAAATTCGGTAAGAAAACAATAGAATTCGAAGTAAAAACGTAGGTATATAGATACAGTACATGTAAGCTGGGGCTTACTAAAGTGCGTTTCACAATGTTTGCCGCTGTTTAATATTCAATATCTCTGCAACCACTTGATCGTAATTGTTGCAACTTTGCATATGATCTAATGATCGCTATGTCCCGAGGGGGAAATTTTTTTCCTCGTTAACAAACTTATGGTTTTAAATTTTCTTTATTTAAAGTATACAAAATCGACCACCTCTTAGTCCAACCATGTATTTAGAGGGCTTACCCCTTCATATTTGTGAGCTATTTCGATTTAACATCTTGAACGCATTTCACATGAGTTTCAGCTCACTTCCGCACTGTTTTGAACATTACATTGATCCTTCCGGTGCGTTCAGTTACCCCGTTCTACAGATTGTGTATTTCAGTGCATAGGCGTATCTTGCGGTATTCTAGGTCTGTAATACAATGGGTATGAAAGTCAAGTTTCTTACAATGGCAGTGAAGATGTATAAATATTTCTGCAGAGAAGCTAAGCGTGGTAATAGGGGTTATTTTTCTCTCAAATATTTCGAAGAAATAAAAAAGGACCTCACGTAGTAATCAGTTAACAAACCCCTTTAACATTCGAATTGTATAGACGCCTATGCCGAAAATTTTAGATATTATAAATGAAGTATGGAGAGAAGAACAACCACCACAACAATGGAAAGACAGTATTATTGTAAAGTTACCGAAGAAAGGTGATCTATCAGACTGTAATAACTGGCGTGGTATATCGCTATTATCAGTACCTGGAAAATTATTATGTTGCATGATGTTAGAAAGACTTAAATTGCATGCTGACGAAAAGATCAGAGAAGAACAAGCGGGTTTCAGGCCGAAACGATCATGTATTGATCAAATATTCACACTAAGAACAATTATAGAAGAATCAGTGGAAATGCAATCGCCACTTATTATCACCTTCGTCGATTTTCAAAAAGCCTTTGATAGTCTACACCGCCCATCATTGTGGAAGATACTTACAATCTATGGTTTTCCAACAAAATATGTGAAAATAATCAAAGCGCTATATGACAATGCAAGATGTTGTGTTAGAACAAATAAAGGGAATACAGAATGGTTTACAGTAGAAACAGGGGTGAAACAAGGCTGTATTATGTCACCACTACTTTTTGGAATAGCTATTGATTGGGTTATGAGAAACTATACCCACAATGAACAATTAGGTATAAAATGGACAAATGGAAAATTCCTGGGGGACCTGGATTTCGCAGATGATTTAGCATTCTTAAGTTCAATACCCAGACAATCCCAAGAAGCAGTAAATAATTTGTGTCATCTTTCGGTTAAAATAGGTCTCCAAATAAATGCCTCTAAAACTAAAGTTATGAACTTTTCTAACGAGACCTTTAATATCATCCTGAACGGGGAAAAACTACAGAAAGTTGAAAGTTTCAATTATTTAGGCAGTAAAATGACTCAGGATGGTGACACAACAAGAGAAATTCATACTAGAATTGCTTTGGCAGCTAGCGCCTTCAATAGATTATCTAACATTTGGAAATTACGATCATTGAATATACATACCAAGCTTCGTCTGTTTAATTCAAATGTTATCTCAGTGTTAACATACGGCTGTGAGAGTTGGAAAATAACAAAATCATTGGAGAACAAGCTGAATACATTCGAGAACAAATGTCTTAGAAAACTCATGAACATCAGTTGGAAAGAATTCAAGACTAATCGACAAATAAGAGAAGACTCTAGGCAGAAATATGTCTCCAACTATATAAGGAAAAGACGATGGTCATATATCGGTCATGTCCTACGAATGCAAAACAACGGAATACCATTGCAGGCGCTCACTTGGTGTCGTAGATTTCCGATAGGAGAATTAAGACTAGGTTTGGTCCCTTCTGAATAGGTTTGAATAGGTGATAGACTCAGTGAGAGTTAGTGAAAGGTAATAGAATTTCCACACACGTGAGATGATAGATTTTGATATAGTGGCTGTCTCTGAAAGCGAAAAGAATTCTTCTCTCTCTCACCTATCTTCTACAACAGTTGTTACAGCGTCAGACAGACTACACCAATATACATATTACGTATATTTCTATCACTCACAGGCACGCACATACACGTGACGACAGGTAAACACACAGACGTGGGAAAACTATAACAATGATATATATATATTATCTAGAACGAGCTGACCAAACACGATTATTTAGTTCAAGAGCGATTTTAATATCAGGAAAAAAATCGGCTCACAACATCAAAGAAAGTACATCAAGGAAAATACATATACACATAGTCATAAAAAATCAAGGAAATGTTGCAAGGATGATAGCCCCGTTATAGTGTTAACTCTAGGTTTAGCCCGGCCCCGTTAAGAGAACAGATGATGGCGCCCGAGTCACAGATACATAGGGGTTGAGTCTAAGAGTTTTTCTTTGTTTTATCTCGTAATTATATGCACAGAGGTTGAAAAAAATCTGATTTAACCTAAGACAAAAACACAAGAACTCTAGCCTTAGCAACAAATTATGCAGATTGAAAAAAAAAAAATAAATAGGACAGCAACAGGGTGTCAAAGATATAATAGTGAAAAATATCACTCAAACCAGCGTACACTCATTCATTCCGCCATGGCTTCTCACACTAGTACTCACGACTTTGCTTGCTGCCTCTTGGAACACATTGATTTTAGATTTTCACACAGACTCAAAAAATGCAGTCTACTGCCAAGAAGTCCCCAGTTCCAAAAGACCTGTTTAACTTGGAGTCTCCGGGAACGACTACTTGGGTAGGCAAATTTGTTCAAATGTCTGATTAAGTCACCTAACAATTATTCCAGGCGCGGGAGTTAGCAGAGCACAGTGTCAATAGCGTAGGTTTCTAAAAAAAATGATGAATGTCAGGTCGGTGCCTTCCCTCAGTATAGGATTCACTTTAGTCACACCACAGATTTGTCCACAAGATATAATCTAGTCGGGAAATGATTGTTAATATTCACGCCGCCAGGCAGCAAATTATATAGAGTTTCTAGAAGAAATTAAGTGCTGGCTCCAAGGTCCAGTATTTATCATTACAGTCTTTGAAAACCCGTTATAGGGATATTAGTAGTTCTGTCTAACTTGCACCGTCAGATCAGTGTTACTTGAGAAAACCCACGTGGTTCAAAATAAGGACTGTCTATTTCTTCACAAGTATGGAAACTACTACTAGCTGCTGGTAAAGTTAGGGTCACCCCAAAACTTTCACTGTGTGGAGGAAAAATAACACATATAATATAATAAACAGAATCTGTACTGGTTAAAACTTACATTTAAACTTGCAAGCAGAGAGCTTTGCTTATCATTTAAACTTCCCGTGACGTAAGTTATATTTAAAAATCAGCATTCCTCATAAATTAGGAACACGTGCGTATCCCGTCATCATTCATGAGGCTCGATTCTAGAGTTTATACGTTAGTTTAGAAAAATACACTCGACTGAGTATTAGCAGTTAAATTAAATTTATAAATAGCTACAATTGCCGTTATAAGCTAGAAATTTTAATTAGTCTGCTTTCCACTGAATGCTTCCCTAGAAAATATAATAGCCTACCACTTTATTTCTCTTCTGCGCTAAAGAAATAGATTAAAATGAATTAAGCGATTTAACACTTTAACACTCACAAAATCTATATATCTATCATATTAATTACCTCAATCACAGAATTACAGGTAGTCGCACAACTTAAGAATAAAAATTGCTGAAAATATTTCTGGAAGTCTAGAAGTTCGACAAATTGCCGAAACAAACTGAGATCTTCGCTAACAGCTATTCTGTTTTTCGAGCGACCTATCTACTGTGGAGTCTATGAGCGAGAATGAAATTAAAGTTTCAAACTTGGCCAATATCTTAAAATCAGACAAAGGGCCCAAACTTATTTCGCCAAGCGAAATTATCTCCCCTACTCCCAACATTTACGTCCGCTTAACGCGTGTCGTAACTGTCACCTACTGACCACGATGTACGCGTGTCAGTTTCAAATCCCAGACAGCCTGACTCCATTGCCCAAGTGAGCGCCGTGTCAGTTTGGGATTTTCCAGCCAAATGTCTGGATACTAACCGGTGCAGATGTAAAGTATCACACCTCACCGGGACTAATGCCGAGAAGAAGCTCGCGCGCTCGGTGAGAATGTAGACGATTTGCTACGTCCTGTGTTCAGCGAACCGACTTATCACGCCTTATGACGCCCTGCAGCCCTGACATCTACGTAATATCGTCCTAGCGCGATTCTCAGTTTTGAGAAAGAAACAGGTAAAGTTTGCGAATTATATGAAAATAATATTCGCAAAACGAATGGATGAAAAATATACAGGAAAAATGAAATACAGAGATAATAAAAGAGAGAATTTGGGTGAACGAATAGGAAGAAAATGTAGGAAATTAAATGAATATAAACCCTACGTGACAGAGCCTCCCCCCTTTAAGATATGGAAGCACTCCATGTCTACGTTATGGAGTTTAATTTCCTATAACCGTAGCTTCGGGGTGTCTGTCCTCTTCCCTCTCATCTTCCCCCTCCATCTCTGTCCAATTCCTACTCAAGTCCACTCCTCAAAGTTTCCTTCCCCCGGAATGTCTCCCATGCGCGCTTGAAAGAGCGTCGCCGCTTCTGACATTTTTGAAAGATTTCCTGTGATAGCGGTGGAATATCCCTGCCACTATCATCATCTTCGTCAGTTTTGGCGATCGTCAGGAGATGGTCGGAGGTTGGCACTGGTTTTTCCAAGTATCTCTTTAAGAGATTTAAATGGAAAACCTTCTCCTTTCCTTCAATAGAGATCTGGTAGTTAGCCTTAGAAATCTTTTTCAGGACGGTAAACGGCCCTTGCCATCCGATCTTCAGTTGGTTGTTCTCGGTAGGGAGCAACACCAAAAACTTTCTCTCCTGCTTCCAGTTCTCTCTCTTCCGCGACTTTCCTGTATCGGTTAGCGTGCTTTGTGCGAGCTCGCTTAAAGTTAGTCGTTGCTAGGTCCCACCCTAGTTTCAACCTTTCCTTTAAAACCGACACATATTTACTTGCTGAGACGACTGTCTCATCCGCCTTCTCGTCTGTCAGAGACTGAAGTAAGGCTTTAAGCGGGCCCTTAATGGGTCTGCCAAATAAGAGTGTAGCTGGCGGAAATCCTGTGGAAGTATGAGGAGATTCTCTGTAGCCAAATAATGCTGCAGGAATACAGAGATCCCAATCTTCAGGTTTCACTTGTGCCAGCTTACTTAGCATCATGGTGAGGTTTCCATTAGCACGTTCCACGAGCCCATTTCCCGCCGGAGTATATGGCTTAGTGTGGATGTGTTGGGTCCTCAAGATCTTAACGATCTCATCCATCAACAGGTTTCGGTATGGAGATCCATTATCCGTCAACACTTGCTGCGGGAATCCCAACCGAGTGAAAATCTGCACGAGGGCTTCTGCGACATGCTTGGCATCTGCGCATGTTAGCGGGATAGCTTCTGCCCATAAAGTGCATGTATCGACTAAGGTCAGGATGAACCTGTTCCTTCTTTTAGTCCTTTCGAAAGGCCCTAAAATGTCGATCACAACCCGTTCGAATGGTGTTCCCATTATTGGCATTTCCCCCATGTGGACTGGGGGTGCCCGTTGCTTGGGTGGCACACGTTGGCACTGGGCACAGGATTTGACATATCTGATGATATCAGTATTCACTCCTGGCCACCAATAATGAGTGGTTATACGTTGGTTTGTGGCGTTCTGTCCCATATGTCCGCTCAAGGGAAGAGAGTGCCCCATTTCTAGGATTTGGCTTCTGTACTGTTTCGGTACTAGGAGCTGGTTGTAACCTTGGTCAGGCTTGCCCGTTCTCCGATAAAGTACGCCATCCTTAGAAAAAATGTCCCCGTGCTGTTTGGGTTCCTTAGCCATGGGCAGTTTCCTAAAGCAGGGTGCCAAAGTAGGGTCCTTGTATTGCGCTTCTTTAAGTTCCATGGGTAACAAATTCGGCGCAGGCTCCCGTTCCTTCTTGGTTTGCCCTCTTGTAGTTACTGCTGCCACAATCGGCTCTTCCGGTTTCCCAATACACACGTATCTCCCGCCAAGTATGACTGGGTAGATGGGATCATCCATAACAGCCGCTTTGATCACACCTCTGACGAAGTCAGAGTGTATCTCCACCAATGCGATGGGAAGCGCTGTAGGTGCATCACTCTTACGAACTCCACAAAGTTTGACGGTCTCTCCTGTCTCTTGACCGGGTTTAACCAGCTTTCTGGCAACAATGCAATCATAAGAAAGCCCCGTGTCAAATAAGCAAGAAGTTTGAGAACCGTTCAAAATAACAGAACCTCGCGTTGAGGGTGTATCCCCAACAGGTTGGGAATCACTGTCAATAATTCCGCCTTGCGAGACTGTCAATAAGCATCCGATGCGTTTAGGCTCGGTGTGCTCGGTCTGATCATATGTCCCGTGCTCAGGGGTTCTCCCTTTGCCCCCTTGTCCTTTCTGGCTACGCTGCCATGTAGGTCGGTCGGGTTGATCAGACTGTTTGGGGTGGTTGGGGTACTTGTTCTTGTAGAACTTGGATTTTTCAGGAGGGGGGGTTTTGAGGTCCAGTTTCTCTGTGGTTGTTTTGGTTAGAAGCCTGAGAAGATTGCTCTAGGTTATGTTTTCGAAAATGCTCCTCTGTCGGTTTCCGCTTTGTGGCCGGTAGTTCAGCCAGCGCATTGTGATAACGCTCAGACTTTTCCAAAATGTCTTCAAGTTTTTCTGCCCCCTGCTCAGCGAGAAATCTCCGGGTATCAGCAGACAAAGTGTTCTTTATTTGTTCAGTTAGAACAAGTTCCTCAAGACCTTCATAGGTAGAGGGGAGCTGCGAAAGCTCAAGGCACTTTGTTAGATATCCCTTAAGACGAGATGAGAACTGGTGAAAAGTTTCAGAATTCTCTTTCCGGCTGTTGCGAAACAGTTGCAAAAACTTGCGAGCGTTCATTTCAAAGCGCTCCAGTAACGCTTTCTTCAACACATCGTAGTCGTCTTGTTGGCTACTTTCCAGCTTAGAATAAACATCATAAGCAGAACCTTTTAGGGCCTGGGAAAGTTTCATATTCCAACGCGACCTCTCTAACCCGTACAGAGTTGCAATTTTCTCAAATTTTTTCTAACCATGTGTCAATCTTCTCATTTGGACAAGGAAAAGATTCAAGAGTGAAAGACATAGCATTTAGTTGAAGAGATTGAGTGTTAGCAGGGTCAGTTAAGGAAGAATGAGGAGAAGACTCTCCATTGCTGGAGGTAGAGGCAGCGCCAAGACTTTGGACTTCTAGAGCCTTAAGAGCCAACTCATGCTGTCGTCGTTGCTCATTTTCTCTTTCCAAATGCTGTCTCTCCTTCTCTCTTTCCTCCTGCTGTCTTTCCTTCTCTCTTTCCTCATGTTGTCTCTGCTTCTCCTTCTCTCTTTCCTCATGCTGCATCCTGCGAATTTCCATTTCCTCGTCCATCTTCTTCTGCTGTAATAGCCGGTCTTCCGCTTCTTTCCTCTCCGCTGCTTCTTTTTCCTCTTTAGCTTCAGCTGCTTTCCTCTCCGCATCATATCTCTCAAGTTCGTCCCTGACAAAAGCTTTCGCTTCCTCTCCTTCCAGTCCCTCCTCTCTCGCTTCGTCCCTGAGGAGTTGTCTAAGCTTTGCCCTCTCGGCCATATTATGTCAGTGACTGAGACACGTGGAGATAGAAAATAGGAAAAAGAATAACCTGGTTCCTACCACTTACGAGAAAAAAAAAACCAAAAATTCAAAAGATGATATCCTTAACCCTGGGATACCTCCTCCAAAGTAAAATCTAACTATCGCTGCTATTATCGGCAATAAAGCACTCAATGCAAAACACGACTACGCCAAATAAATGGTAGTTAAGATTACAACTGAAAAATAAGTTGCTACAGTGGAAAAGCAAAAGAATATTGCAAAAATTAAAGAGAAAAATAATCCCTTAATTTTTAAAAATCCACTATAAGTTCGCCCCTGAAGTCAGATCGGGTAAGGGAGGGAATTAATCTGGACAAAAAGTCCGAAACACACTCCTTAACTTAGTTCAAACGCCGTTCTGCCTCAGTACCCAGTGAATGTTATACACTCACCACTTTACCAGCATTTAGTATTACAATCAGCAGTTAACATAATTCCCGACAAAATCAACCTGTAACCAAAATGTATATTATTCAAAGATGCTGTGGAAAAAAACTTATTAGTTTGTGTGGTCAGCACGCCCGTAAACAGATCGCTAGTCTAGGGGGTAATTATTTAAAGATATAACAACTCACAAGACATCACACTCTTACTCTATATCAGAATACAGAATCTTAAGTTCAAAATCCAGATAGACGAGTCCACGTTTGTCGTACTCGTCTTCCTATTCTAAGTTCAAAGACCGGAAACGAGCCCTCATTTGTCGTACTCGTCTTCCTATTCTAAGTTCAAAAATCCGTCGGACGAGAACCCATTTGTCGTAGATTTCCGATAGGAGAATTAAGACTAGGTTTGGTCCCTTCTGAATAGGTTTGAATAGGTGATAGACTCAGTGAGAGTTAGTGAAAAGGTAATAGAATTTCCACACACGTGAGATGATAGATTTTGATATAGTGGCTGTCTCTGAAAGCGAAAAGAATTCTTCTCTCTCTCACCTATCTTCTACAACAGTTGTTACAGCGTCAGACAGACTACACCAATATACATATTACGTATATTTCTATCACTCACAGGCACGCACATACACGTGACGACAGGTAAACACACAGACGTGGGAAAACTATAACAATGATATATATATATTATCTAGAACGAGCTGACCAAACACGATTATTAAGTTCAAGAGCGATTTTATTATCAGGAAAAATCGGCTCACAACATCAAAGAAAGTACATCAAGGAAAATACATATACACATAGTCATAAAAATCAAGGAAATGTTGCAAGGATGATAGCCCCGTTATAGTGTTAACTCTAGGTTTAGCCCGGCCCCGTTAAGAGAACAGATGATGGCGCCCGAGTCACAGATACATAGGGTTTGAGTCTAAGAGTTTTCTTTGTTTTATCTCGTAATTATATGCACAGAGTTTGAAAAAAAAAAATCTGATTTAACCTAAGACAAAAACACAAGAACTCTAGCCTTAGCAACAAATTATGCAGATTGAAAAAAAAAAATAAATAGGACAGCAACAGGGTGTCAAAGATATAATAGTGAAAAATATCACTCAAACCAGCGTACACTCATTCATTCCGCCATGGCTTCTCACACTTGTACTCACGACTTTGCTTGCTGCCTCTTGGAACACATTGATTTTAGATTTTCACACAGACTCAAAAAAAATGCAGTCTTCTGCCAAGAAGTCCCCAGTTCCAAAAGACGTATTTAACTTGGAGTCTCCGGGAACGACTACTTGGGTATGCAAATTTGTTCAAATGTCTGATTAAGTCACCTAACAATTATTCCAGGCGCGGGAGTTAGCAGAGCACAGTGTCAATAGCGTAGGTTTCTAAAAAAAATGATGAATGTCAGGTCGGTGCCTTCCCTCAGTATAGGATTCACTTTAGTCACACCACAGATTTGTCCACAAGATATAATCTAGTCGGGAAATGATTGTTAATATTCACGCCGCCAGGCAGCAAATTATATAGAGTTTCTAGAAGAAATTAAGTGCTGGCTCCAAGGTCCAGTATTTATCATTACAGTCTTTGAAAACCCGTTATAGGGATATTAGTATTTCTGTCTAACTTGCACCGTCAGATCAGTGTTACTTGAGAAAAACCCACGTGGTTCAAAATAAGGACTGTCTATTTCTTCACAAGTATGGAAACTACTACTAGGTGCTGGTAAAGTTAGGGTCACCCCAAAACTTTCACTGTGTGGAGGAAAAATAACACATATAATATAATACACAGAATCTGTAACTGGTTAAAACTTACATTTAAACTTGCAAGCAGAGAGCTTTGCTTATCATTTAAACTTCCCGTGACGTAAGTTATATTTAAAAATCAGCATTCCTCATAAATTAGGAACACGTGCGTATCCCGTCATCATTCATGAGGCTCGATTCTAGAGTTTATACGTTAGTTTAGAAAAATACACTCGACTGAGTATTAGCAGTTAAATTAAATTTATAAATAGCTACAATTGCCGTTATAAGCTAGAAATTTTAATTTTATTCTGCTTTCCACTGAATGCTTCCCTAGAAAATATAATAGCCTACCACTTTATTTCTCTTCTGCGCTAAAGAAATAGATTTAAATGAATTAAGCGATTTAACACTTTAACACTCACACAATCTATATATCTATCATATTAATTACCTCAACCACAGAATTACAGGTAGTCGCACAACTTAAGAATAAAATTGCTGAAAATATTTCTGGAAGTCTAGAAGTTCGACAAATTGCCGAAACAAACTGAGATCTTCGCTAACAGCTATTCTGTTTTTCGAGCGACCTATCTACTGTGGAGTCTATGAGCGAGAATGAAATTAAAGTTTCAAACTTGGCCAATATCTTAAAAATCAGACAAAGGGCCGAAACTTATTTCGCCAAGCGAAATTATCTCCCCTACTCCCAACATTTACGTCCGCTTAACGCGTGTCGTAACTGTCACCTACTGACCACGATGTACGCGTGTCAGTTTCAAATCCCAGACAGCCTGACTCCATTGCCCAAGTGAGCGCCGTGTCAGTTTGGGATTTTCCAGCCAAATGTCTGGATACTAACCGGTGCAGATGTAAAGTATCACACCTCACCGGGACTAATGCCGAGAAGAAGCTCGCGCGCTCGGTGAGAATGTAGACGATTTGCTACGTCCTGTGTTCAGCGAACCGACTTATCACGCCTTATGACGCCCTGCAGCCCTGACATCTACGTAATATCGTCCTAGCGCGATTCTCAGTTTTGAGAAAGAAACAGGTAAAGTTTGCGAATTATATGAAAATAATATTCGCAAAACGAATGGATGAAAAATATACAGGAAAAATGAAATACAGAGATAATAAAAGAGAGAATTTGGGTGAACGAATAGGAAGAAAATGTAGGAAATTAAATGAATATAAACCCTACGTGACACTTGGGTTCCTGAGGGTAAGAGGAAAAAAGGAAGACAAAAGAAACACTCAGAAGAACAATAATAAGAGAAGGAAGAACGTTGGGATTAAACAATGTGCAAGAGCTAAGAGGAGTGGCGTCACAACGTGCAACCTGTAGAGCACTGGTTTCTGGCTTATGCGCCGTGTTTGGTGCTTAAAGAATTTATTATTATTATTATGCCGAAAATATGCAACTTCCTTCATTTACGGTAAATTATTTTCTTCCAGGACAAAATAATTACTTCGTTAAAAAAAGATCAAAGGAATTAGCCGTTGCAAGAAAAGAACACTACCTGCAACACTGAATTTTATAAAAACTTTGGGACATTGAAAATATAAGACCACATGCAAAAAATCATGTTTATCAATGCAAGGAATATGGAGATATTTGTGGTTATAACCAACTGCAGCGATATTTTTAGAAAAAATTATAAATTTCTGCTGAAACACTGCACACAAATTTTATAGACAGTCATTTTGGTGTCACCCCTTCTGATGGTGTCACCCGGTGCGGTCCACACAACCCTAGTGACGCCACTGACTGTAGCATCGATAAAATGACTGCTGAACATCTGCTTCAAAGATGGAGATACAGATAACCTCAAGCTGACCACGGCTTTCTTTGAAAATATTCAAGCAGACGTCAGAGAGTGTAAGAAGAAGAAGAAGAAGCAGTCATATGCCTAAGATAGGCGAAATATTATTTCTTCACCTGCCCAGATATCTCTCAAAATCACACGTGGTTGGTCAAAAGTATGTGTAAAATATTGTACGATTTGTTCCACAAAACTCGAATACGAACTAATTTAAGAGATAAATAGCCCCTAGTTTTTCAACCAGATAAACAAAGTATATTACCGTGAAAAACCGTGGATCAACACAAATAACATTCTTTCATTTAAATTGATCTGTCTTCTTGCGCAATTAAGTGGCGTGGGGAGAAGCAGCTATCGTTCTTGTGTAAGTTGTGTTGTTTTGACCAGAGCAGTCTCTTGTTTCCTCGTGATTTCTTTAACATATAATCGGCTTCATCTCAGGCGTCCCCTTGCCCTATAGCCAAATCTTATTCTGTTAAAGGTGTGTGATGATAAAAAAGTGTAATGCATTCTGACGAGGTGTGCAATCTATTTATTCGCTCTCTCCCCCTCTTCCCCTCGCTCTCTCTCTCTGTATGTGTGGCTTGCGCAGGTCGTTGTTCCTACCACCTTCCTAATCTTATCCTTCTCAGTAATGGTGAGAATTTTACCTATGTCAGTAATGGTGAGAATACCAACTTGTTTCTGTCATCAAATTGAGCCAGTTGCGATCTTCCTTTTCTGTTCTCTATATCATCATTATCCTTTCCGCTCCCTACGGTGCATGGAACCATCAACTACAGCTAGCCCCCATGTAGCAAGCCTGCACCAAACATTGGTATGTACTTGCAGCAACATTTTCTGCTATAACTTGTTTTATATAATGAGGTTGCCAACCCCATGCAAAACCTCACATTAATCGCCTGGTACGACATGCCTGAAGCAGCAGTTGGTCTAGTCTTTCTCTGCCTCACGGGAAACTCCGAGAACTACAAGGGGCATTCTCTATATAATGAAAGTTGATAAGAATATGGTATTCATCAGAAATCGCGCAGTATCCTGGGAAATGTTGATTAGCCACCGCATGAAGCTTTTAACTCTTATGTTTGTTCCTCTGGTGATTCTACAATGCTCTGTGGACAAAATTTCTATGCGTTTGTTCTCGTTGACTTGTTTAATCAAGGAACTGCTGTTACTGGTCTTGAGTGGGTTGAGTGGGCTTGGAATTCTGCTGCGTTTTATTGTATTTGTGTAAGACTAGCAGGTCTACCTAGCGTGATACAAAGCTGATTCACTGGCCAAACCAAACAGTGACTCCATTAAGCTAGAATTAAAGTAAACTGCTTCTACATAACAGAGAAATGCCAGATATATTCTGGAGAGTAAGCCAAATTTGTAGTGTTGTCATTCTAGTGATAGCGCATTGTTTGTTCTGCTTCACGTGATCACGTCTCCCAGTACTTCAATTGAAGGACACAAATACAATGATGTGGAAAAAGATAGTTTCTGCAGTTATATTACGTTTGAACAGAATAGGTTAGCCCACCTGAAGCCAGCCATACTCAATCGCCGTTTATGACGTGCATGTCAGCATACAATTATCGATTATTTGCATCCCTTGTGTAATAGGCCAGAAAAATCTTGCACCGATTAGTCATCATAATTTTTCTTTTCACTTGTTAATGGGCGTGAAGCCACTACCACTACAGCACGTTCCCTAACAGGAAGCCAGCATCGAGCACTCATATGTTGTGTCAGCTGTGGTTTCTGTAGCAATTTGTTTAAATGATGAAGTTACCAGCCTCAAGCATGACTTCATATTAGTGGCAAGACAACAGACTATACCCGGGGATAATTTGTCTTGCTCTGGTATATACATCAGGTTTGGTTTGCTCTGGTATATACATCAGGTTTGGTTTGCTCTGGTATATACATCAGGTTTGGTTTGCTCTGGTATATACATCAGGTTTGCTTTGCTCTGGTATATACATCAGGTTTGGTTTGCTCTGGTATATACATCAGGTTTGGTTTGGCTTAGTTTTAAGGACTATCTTCATTGCACATGGAAAACTCCATCAGTGCTCCGAACTCCGGCCTTAGATCACACAAGGAGGATCTCAGCACAGTGCACGAACTCCGTAGCACCGGCGAGATAACCCATTGTGTGTATATAGGAGTCACACATTCTATAAATATTGTTGTGGTAAGTAGGTTTCTTAAATTTAAATTTGGCAGT
Source organism: Oreohelix idahoensis (assembly GCA_024509875.1). Classification (NCBI taxonomy): domain Eukaryota; kingdom Metazoa; phylum Mollusca; class Gastropoda; order Stylommatophora; family Oreohelicidae; genus Oreohelix; species Oreohelix idahoensis. The sequence goes on along the minus strand of JAMPIV010011823.1, from coordinate 46,888 downwards.
GCAGCGGCCTGATAGGCCTTCTCTTTCCGGTTTCCAACTGCCGTGGGATTGTCAACGTGCGCAACTTGCACACGTGACCTCCTATTTGTTCTCCCGTATCCGAGAAGGCTAGGCATCCGATCTCTAATTCCACAAGACATCTGGGGGGAATATGACATCATTATGACCACCGGTTCTGAAAAAAAATTTCCATAAATTATATTTCCTCAACTAAAATCTAATCCGGTACCTCTAGAAATAGAGACGTACCTCTTAACCGCCCCGGGACTCCCTCTCCCCCTTCCCCAGTAATTGCGGAACCCGATATGGATTATTCTAGTGGGGTCTCCTGGACTTGAGATTATAGTTCTGTTGTAACTCGTCTTATGTCAAAATATAGCAAATAAAGTTAGATATTGTTTTATTTTATTGCATTGTAATAGCATTTATTCCTTTTATGTAATTTAAAAGAATCTTCGTTCCTTATTTACTTTTCAAAACTGGAGGTGGGAATGCAAGCGCAGGTCCCCCAGAGCGAGGGAGACCCAATTAGGTCTGATATGTTAAATTGCTCTACGGCTGGCATTGACTTTAGTTCCATTAACTGAATTCCATGACTATTGTCACAACACTTAGAATTTGCGACATTTTAATGATCTGTCAGACAAATTTGATGATAGACATCGGTTGTTTCTGCCAGTGATGCTCGAATACAGACTGTTTACTAATCTCATTGTTGGTTTAATACTAAACGCAAAAGATGAAATTAATTTGGCATTTTGTAGTATTATGTGGTGGTAACTTAACACGCTCACTTGTTCAAATTTATTGAATACCACAACTCTTTAATAACAGTCGGAAAGATCCGTCCGCTCAGTGGCGTATTAAGGAATTTTATATCGAGGGGGGTTATTCGGGAAAGGAAAGGTAAAGATACTGCCATAGGGAAGTGAAATGTTAGAGACTTCACTACACTAGATCCAGCTTTTTTTAGGTGGGGGTGACCCTTCCTCGTTGCCTTCGCCTTGCCCTGCTCACGAGCAGAGTCAGGCATTCATTTACAGGGGGATAAACTGGAGCGTGGCATCACCAGGTTTCGATTCAAGAACCTGGTAACTTCACCTCGAGAAGCAAGTGCTCATACCGCATAGTCAGTCAAGGCCTCAGCTTTAGGAACCCCCTCAGCCTTGGGAAACCTCTCAGCTTTAGGAAACCCCTCAGCCTTGGGAAACCTCTCAGCTTTAGGAAACCCCTCAGCCTTGGGCATCCCTTCTCCAGCCATTTAAAATGGAATTTCCTTGGTATGAAACGCGTTTGAAACGGACACCTTTCAGCAAAACAAACTTAGCAAACTGCGATTCATTGCGTGTGAAGCTATGCAAGGCTTTAAATTGCGCAATTAAAAATAGTGGCTATCGTTAAAGCGTAAAAGAAGGCATCACATGCGCTGTGTGTTGACGACTACTGAGTTGTATTTTATGTATCATTTAATAAGTATGTGTGTCCTTTTTTTTTTGTAGTTTCAAGAGTTTGAGTGTAATACTGGGCATTCAAAATCTGCCTCACCGGATCTAAAATAGAACGAAATCATTCCAAGCATCTACTTGCAGTAAGCTTTGCCGGTAAGTATGAGTACCATCTCTTATAATTTTCTAAGAATCGCCGGTGGTGAGCATGGTTGCCTTCCAAGCAATCAATCTGGCTTCGATTCCCGAGAGAAGTATGCAAATTTTTTTTCAGCCATCTGTCTTTAACATGACAAAAAGAGGTAATAAGTGGCTCTTAAATAATACAACCATTAAACCGATTTCACAGTTTTAATTTAATTATAATTTCATACGGTTTTATTTTTATTTTACATTACAGTTTTTAATAAATGCGTGTGTTGCTCACTAGAAGGTAAAACGTGAGAGGGTATGTAAAGGACGTAGTCGAACACAGGAGAAATGGTGCCGTTCTCAGTACATGAGGAGGAATGCACACATCATGGTTCTTTCACGTCATTTCTTGATTGGTTACTTACTCGCTTTGTTACAAAACATTCTACATTATACTGAGCAATATGCTTAGCTGGAAAGGTGAATAAACATGCTTAAAAACGTGCATGTAATGTAATGTTTATAAGTGCAACACTAAACAGCTTTGAGTCAACCGAACTCACATTAAGAACTATTGGTGCGGAAAGGCTGTAGCATGGAAGCCACCTCCACAAAATACGCCACTGGGTCCCCTTTATATTGATATCAACAAAAACAAAATTGTAGGCTGCCGTCAGAATTCAGTACTTTTATCACAGTGCAGGTTCAAACAGCATTCTGTTACTGGTGTGTATGCTGTATTTACAGTGTTTCCTGGCTGTGTAAAATGTAAAGGGTTTGCCATCAGTGTAAGACGAATAACGCTGTGAAACAATACTATTAAATTTGTAAGTAAATCCTATCCAGTACTATATATTTTTTGCGTTGCCTGGATGACTTCCAAACCTGGCTTATGAAATGTGCAGTTTAATTACATATCTAATTGAAATGATAGTATATTGTGGTCAGCGTAGTCAACGTCTCCACCAGCAGTGTATTAAAATTTCATGCTTCGATGTTACTTTTTTTTAACGGTATGGTTTTACTTTATTACCTGCAGTCAGTTTCCGTTTTTCTGTCTTTGGGCGGTGCTGGCTTCACAGCAACTGACACACTGCTGTTTACATAAAGAGTAGAAAATACTCACCAGGTTAATTATATATATATATATATATACATATATATATATATTATATATATATATATATATATATATATATATATATATATATATATATATATATATATATATATATATATATATATATATACACATACATATATATATATATTCTTTATGTGTTATGTAGCTGTAAATTGGTGCTCTAAAGAGTGTGTTGATGTGGCAACTAGGCTCATGTGAGGGGCTTAATTTGTTTCAGTGCTTGTTGAATCTGGTGTGTTCTGTTCTTAGTTAGATGATCTGGCTATACTCACGTGTAAGTTGGTGACTTTGCCATTTTGGTTGAGGTGGGTTATTTCTTGTACATGACACGGTCAGTAAATCCTTTTCCCCAATCTGTTCAGCCATTCCTTATTTATTAAAGTTTACTTCATTTCGTTAAAAAAAAATATTTCCTTGTAATCAGTTATAAAATAATTGCAACTTGTTTTACTATTGTCAGAAATCAAAATGCTGCTAATGACGATTATTATGCTGCTAACAACATCTGACGCTTCTGCGTTGCGGAACAACGTGTCCTCAAGGAGAATTGGAAGGGCGAAGCTACGTGAAGACCTGAGAGCGCACTGTGCCTTCAGAAACAAAGTTAGTCCCGCAGGAGATAACAATATTGTCAACATACATTTTGAATACCAGCATTTCGAGGTAATCTTCTTCCAGTCTTTACGATACGATGCATCTGTTGTTGTTGTTGGTTCTTACGATTAAATTATGATTACAATAAATCTAGCGAATAGGATCACTTTTCCACCATGCAGGCTGTAAGAAGCAACTAATATAAGGTTGCGCATAGGGTTGGAAACATGATCTACTTACTTTTTAAAAATACTGTTTTCTGTCCATTCTTGTAAACCGTAGTCGGAAGCTGCAGTTCGCGTTCTTGGCGCAAGTTTGTCAGATTGGCTGCTGTGAGTGCGTGTTGTTGTAGGATATATGTAATACTGTCTACATATCTGCCCCTTCACCTTCCCTGTGCCTTAAAACCAGATCTCCTGCTGTTGTAGGCGCTTAGTGATACTTGATTGAGCTCAGTCATCATGTAAATCATGTAGAACAAAATGTTACAGAAACCACTATTGCAAGAGCGCATGAATGCTCAGGTACAAGCTTCCTCAGAAGAATCCATGTGCAGAGGAGGCTCCATACGCCACAAGGAGCGAAAACGATAATGATGATGGTGATGATGATGGTGATGGTGATTAGTCAGAATGCGACTTTGATGTTGATAAATCAAACCGCTACGTTCGCTCGCGTTCACAAATGGGTTGATAGAATAAACAAAGAAATATAAACATGATGTGTAAAGGCTAACTATGCGGCTCACCAGCTGACTCTATTTTAAAATCCATCGCCATCGTCTTCTTCTCATCTCTTACTCAATTGACCCATCTATGCTGGTTGTTTCGTTTTTGCAGCTAAAATGTTTCTACAGATTCGGGGTTGATGGCCCCATGCCCAATCATCCTTAGTCGCCTTTTACGACAAGAATAGCTGGTGACAGCGTTACTATTCTTTGCTCCCCTTTCGGGTTCAGGTAACTCACGAGTGGTATCACGTGTTTAGAGATGGACAAACAAATTATGTGGATACCGTGTAATAGTGTAGTCAATTAAGTTACAATCACGGGCCTTCATCGGCAAGAAAATCTGGCTACAGGGCAATGGATCCCTGGGAGGAAAGCGGCGGGGGGACAAAGTTAACAAAATCATAAAGAAACTTGATATGATACCAGCCAAATCAGTAGGCCTACACTTCTCAGAGTAACGAAAAATGCGTACGCTAACAGAGTTTAACGGCTCAAATATACATAAACAATGCATCGAAAAATGAATATCTCATCTTTTTCATATAGTGCATGTCATAATGTTTACACTTTTAAAAAATGCATCTAGTTTCTCTGCTATCGCCATCTTTCTTGTGTCTCAGTCTTTTGCGTTTCTAGAATTGATGAAGACTAAAGATAATGAAAGCCATATAATGAGAACTGAAGATAAATCAAAACTTTATGATGGGAACTGAATATAAATAATAACTATGTGATGAAGGTTGAAGATAAATCAACACTGTAAGATGGGTTGAAGATAAATCAGAACTACGTGATGGTAACTGAAGATATATCAAAACTTTATAAGGAGAAATGAATATATAAATCAAAACTATATAATGAGAACTGAAGATAAATCAAAACTATATGATTAGATCTAAAGATAAATCAAAACTATATGATTAGACCTGAAGATAAATCAAAACTTTATCACGGAGATCTGAAGATAATGAAACCATGTGACGAGTCCTGGAGATAATGAAAACTATATGATGATGACTGAAGAAACCGAAAACCATGTGATGAGGACCGAAGTTAAGGAAACCACTCTGATGAGGACTGAAGTTAAGGAAAACCCTGTGATGAGGACCGAAGTTAAGGAAAGCCCTGTGATGAGGACCGAAGTTAAGGAAAGCCCTGTGATGAGGACCGAAGTTAAGGAAAGCACTGTGATGAGGACCGAAGTTAAGGAAAGCCCTGTGATGAGGACCGAAGTTAAGGAAAGTACTGTGATGAGGACCGAAGTTAAGGAAAGCCCTGTGATGAGGACCGAAGTTAAGGAAAGCACTGTGATGAGGACCGAAGTTAAGGAAAGCACTGTGATGAGGACCGAAGTTAAGGAAAGCACTGTGATGAGGACCGAAGTTAAGGAAAGCCCTGTGATGAGGACCGAAGTTAAGGAAAGCACTGTGATGAGGACCGAAGTTAAGGAAAGCCCTGTGATGAGGACCGAAGTTAAGGAAAGCCCTGTGATGAGGACCGAAGTTAAGGAAAGCCCTGTGATGAGGACCGAAGTTAAGGAAAGCCCTGTGATGAGGACCGAAGTTAATGAAAGCCCTGTGATGAGGACTGAAGTTAAGGAAAGTCCTGTGATGAGGACTGAAGTTAAGGAAAGCACTGTGATGAGGACTGAAGTTAAGGAAAGCCCTGTGATGAGGACTGAAGTTAAGGAAAGCCCTGTGATGAGGACTGAAGTTAAGGAAAGCCCTGTGATGAGGACTGAAGTTAAGGAAAGCCCTGTGATGAGGACCGAAGTTAAGGAAAGCACTGTGATGAGGACTGAAGTTAAGGAAAGCACTGTGATGAGGACTGAAGTTAAGGAAAGCACTGTGACGAGGACTGAAGTTAAGGAAAGCACTGTGACGAGGACTGAAGTTAAGGAAAGCCCTGTGACGAGGACTGAAGTTAAGGAAAGCACTGTGACGAGGACTGAAGTTAAGGAAAGCCCTGTGACGAGGACTGAAGTTAAGGAAAGCCCTGCATCTGTTTTTTTTTTAAATAAATTGTTTTCTTATTTTGGCGATGCGCGCCCATTCAGCCTAAACACAAGGTCCGTCGTTTATAAAAGGGCTCATGTCCAGATATAAAAGACCTAGTGGTCTAGTTAGAGATTTCCTTAGGAATTCAATGATATGATAACTGAAGATAAAGAAAACCTTAAGAATATACCTTTTTTTTTAAAAATAAAATTTTGCATCGTTTTGGCGAGGCGTGTCCCGTTCAACCTAATCGGTTATATTAGGGCGCATGTCCAAATAGAAAAGACCTTGAGGCCAGTTTCAGTGTAATTGAATATATCTATGATAAGGACTAGAGATATTGAAAGCCATGTGATGAGGACTACCGATAAGAAAAAAAGCATGTGATGATGTTATGATAAGGATTAACGATATTGAAAGCCATGTGATGAGGACTATTGATAAGAAAAAAAACATGATGTTATGATAAGGACTGAAGATGATGAACATTATTTAGTGATGATTGTAGATCATGAAAACCAAAAAGGTCCTTGCATTGTGCAAGTAATTATTTTGACTGCAACACTGTCAGGAGAGACATTACTAGATTTGAAAAGAGGCCTCACATTTTAATACCGGAATATCTGTCTCTTTAAACAGTTTTATTTAATCTGATATCAGCGTTGAGTGAATGTCTCAAATCTTCGAACCCTTCGTTCATCAGGTTTTAAACGACTTAGGGAGCTAAAATTGACCATCTGTTGCGGTAAATTTTAAACTATCAACATTTTAAGGAACCTCGAGGGACACGACCCGGACTGGGCCAAACTAAAATAGAAGCCAGAAAAAATCATAGAATATTTACTAGATTACAGCTATGGAAGGATCACATAATTTGGTGACGTTGTATATAAAATTGTAAGCAAGATCACAAAACATACATTGAAACATCATTGCTGAAAGGTGTTAACACTTATTTGTTATCTTTTCAGGTGCTGATGATTGACGAGGTAGAACAAGCAGTGACCTCTATTGGCTACGTCAACATGTCGTGGAAAGACCCAGACCTCACCTGGAATAAGACAGACTATGGAGGAGTTGATTTTATAACTTTATCTTACTATGAGTGAGAGAGAAATCTACGAGCTGTTAACTAATAGAAGATTTGTTTTAGAAGGTGGGAGGAGAGAGAAGATTTGGGAGAATGAAATCATCATCTTCTTCATCATCACTACTTCACTTTTCTCGCTCTGTGGAGCACGGAGCTCTTGCAGTAGCGCTCTCTGTAACAATATTTTTACATGTTGAGGTTGCACACTCCATCCACATCATATTAGTTATCTGTTACAAACTGCTTCATTGAGGAGTAGAGCTAATCTTTCTGTCTTCTTAGAAGCATCCGTAGAACTGCACATTCTTGTTGTCATTAACATGTGGACTGCCTTAGTCTTCGCTTTGTTACACTTCGTAAAGACCAAATCAGATTAAGTGCCGTCTTCTTAATAATCGCGATGATAGTAATGGTGATGCCGATTATGATGGGAGGAAAATCACAATAATGATGATGATTAATGCAATATTTCTATTTATCACCAAGTTTATATTAAGAGAGAATATTGGTATTTTTTCTAACATGACCTTTGCACCTGATCACACTCACCATATACCCATATACAGATACATTCATAAGAAGTCTGACCACGAATGAATTAGTAACCCTTTTTTCGCTCCCAAAAATGGACGGGGTCGCAAGTAGTTTTGGGGGGTCTCTGATGAGACAAAAGAAGAATAGGACCACTGCTTGTTCATACATATCCTACAAGGCCATTAATATGACGTCATGCATGAGGCTGGTGTCGTAAGTGTATGTTGGTGCAATTATAACAGTAGTTGTCGCTGGGGATGGCTTATGGAATGTTATCAAGAAGGTCTCCAGAAACTGGTTCGTTAAAAAATAAAGAGACCTATTCGAGATAACATTCTTTGCTGAGAGCCACAGCATAAGCAGCGAAGCGGAAATCCGCTGCAGATGAAGCTGTGCGGAAAGAGAAACTCATCGCAGAAGTAGTGGAGCAGGAGAAAATCGGCGCAGAAACAGCGGAGAGGAAGGAGATAGCTTACAGGGAACATGCACTTAAAATTAAGCAATTGGAAATCCAGGGACAAACCAATCATATGGAGCTGGAAAAAAGAGCAGCGACTTCCAACTCTCCTAGAGGTTTTTCACCCTGCTCATGCGGTGCACATGCTTTGCAACCGGAATCATCCAATGCCATGAACCTTCCACTGGAACCTTTCTCAGAGAGGAACGATACCATGAACGCCTATTTGGACCGCTTCGAATGATTTGCAACAGGGTTTGGGCTGGAAGAACTTGAAACTTTCTGAGGGCCTGAGAGGAGCTACCTACGAGGTCTTTAATAATCTAGCAGCAGGAGAGCAAGCTGACTAAGAGTCATTGAAAAACCTCTCTAGGTGAGATATAAATTTCATTCAGAGGCTTACCGGAAAAAGTTTAGAGGCTCTAAGAAAGTGTCAGGATAGTCATTCTCTCAATTTGCAGCACATATTGGAGATTACCTAGCGTATACTGGGAAACTTCACCGTGGATTGTGACATGTTGAAAGAGCTGACTGTGATAGAGCAACTAGATGAATAAGATAAACAGGACAACCGCCCTAAAAACTGTCACAATAATGCTGCGCAACATCAGAGACAGGGAGATGAATGGTGCAGGTACTGTCGCTTGAATAGTCACAACACTAATAATTGCAAGAGCCGACCTCCCCCTCAGCATGCTGCACGTCTGCAGACAAAATCTTCACCCTGGAAGGAGCAGAGTTCTCCTACCGGAAACTTTCTCCCCCGCCCGTTATAGAATCAGTCATCGTAAACGAAAAATCCGTGGAATGTCTTTATGACACGGGACTTGCTTTCAATCAAGTATTCAGGGCATCTCTCGTCACCACAGACCAGAAAAGACTGTGGACATCCAATGTCTGTCGAAGGATGTAGCATCCATGACACTGCCGATTGCATGAATCAGATTGGAATCTCGTTACGTGACAGGAGATATTCCTACAGCCATAATGGAAGAACCAATCTACTCTCTAATCTTGGGATGTAGATATGTGTTCCTTGAAGATCTTACTCAACTACCAGTCATTGCACTCGTTTAGACTAGAGGACAGTCACAAATGGACACCAAGAAGGAACATCCTACCAATATCCTCCCAGAGGAATTGAATAGGGCCAAAAGAAAGATTCCTCACTTGCGCCCTGTTTTGAAAACTTACCTAGGACATGCAACCCACCTACCAAGAGAGACTTCTTTATGAAGAATGGATTGATGTATCGAAGGGCTGGAAACGAAGGACAGGAACACAATCAATTAGTTGTTCCTGCTACCTATAGGAACCAGATGCTTGAGATGGGACTTTCTATCCCATTTAGTGGATACATGGGAATGAGCGCCAAATCTCAGCGAATAGCCTGCTACTTTTATTGGCTAGGGATCACCGGTGACACCGAACGGTTCGTCAAGTCTTGTCCTCAGTGCCAGAAAGTTGCACCGAAACACTGGACGGACCCAGTGACACTTTGAGAGATGCCAATCCCGGCACCCCATTTGAAAGAGTGGCCATGGATATAACTGGACCTCTGTTGAGAACTAAGACGAGGAATACCTATTTCATGACCTTAGTGGGCATATGTTCCGTGTGGGGCAAAGCCATAGCCTTGCGAGCATGCGACTCAGTGCATGTGGCTGACGCTTTGCTCAATATTTTACGAGATTAGGCTTCCCGCATCAAATTCTCACAGACAACGGGTCACAATTTCGAGGCAAGTTGACAGAGGAGGTTCTTAGGATATTCCACACTACGCACTTTCATACTACGCCCTAACACGTTCAGATTAAAGGGCAAGTAGAGCGGTTTAACGGAACACCTATCTCTATTTATCTGGAGTTGGCAAAGGAGCAGCCATAAACTTGGAATGCTTTTACAGGAGTACCTCTGACCACATTATTCTTCGGGAGATTTATTAAAGGTCCATTGTAAGTTTTATTAAGGACATGGATAGATGCCAAAGCAGATGACACTGTCACGTCAGCTTTCCAATATGTCACAGACTTGAAGCAACGTCTGAAGACTGACTGGAAATAAGTCACAGCTAAGGGCCGCGACGCTCAGTGCAAACATGCCAAAGGATCGCAATTTAGAGGTCGGTCAAAAAGTGTCAGTAGTGCTGGCAAGTAGCATTAATAAGTTACAAATCTGTTGGGGAGGTCCATACAAGAAACTTTCTCGAACACACATTCAGGCTGAATTGAATAGAAAGCAGTAAATTTAACATATAAATATGCTTAAACAGTGCATCGAGAGCCCCTCCACAGAACAGGCCACATTTCGACCATGGTGATCACTAATCACGCAGATGATGATCCATTGACATTCGTAAGACACCTTTACAACTCCGAGATATCACACTCGGATGCGAACGAAAACTCGGCGCCAACGGATGCTTAAGGAATCACAAGGAAACAAGGATGGAAAGCTAGACCTACAGGAGTCTGACTGACGTCATACTTTAGGAGGGGGCTTCTGTCATATAGACGGTCTATCTTTATTACTCTGTATCTTTTCAAACATCTTTCTTATTTTATTTTATCTCTCATTTTGCTCTTTCATCATTGTTAAAGTAATCTTTCTTAATCACAGCTCGTACTTAAGTGTAACTTAACACGCCTTTGATTTATTTAACCACATTGCGCTATCTTTTGGAGCCCACATGGTCTCATTAGAATCTTGGTAACCACACTTAGACACATTAGACGAGTATTGTTTACTCTGGGAGACGCCCGGCTTGGCATTAGAGAGAAGTCTTTTGATACCCAATCCACTGTTTAAACAACACGATTGTCACCACCTTACAAACACAGTAGCACGTCGTGACAAAGGACTCGTGACGAGAACATAAATAATTGTTGCCAGATTGTAAACTGTGAGAGCCGCTATACTGATTACCCAGCGAGATAAAGACCAAGGAGATTAAGGAAACCGCCTCATGACAATAAGACAAAGAATAGCACACACTTCTCCCGAAGCGGCAAGAAAGGACAGACGGCTTTTTGACAGAGGGGACCAGGTGATTTCTGCATTGGGCGGCCAATCCAAAACTACGGTCTGCCTAGATGACAAACCCGCAGCATGGAATTGAAGAGTTGGTTGTGACAGCCCACCCACTTTAGCGATTGACGTGAATTGGCGTACATCCCAGCATCATAATACAAGACATACACCTAGTTACTGGATAGGAGGGCATACCAACAGGGGACGACTTCTAACATATAGCAACCAGAAATATAATGAGATGGTCGCCAGAACAGCAGTACTGAGTTTTAAAACATCGCGGCGCATAAGAGCGTTCCCTACTGCATAGCCTGCATAGAGCTTGCTCTAATATTTTTTTACTGTGTGGATATTTTATACATATCCGTGGAGTGTAATTTTATAGTGCTCTTAAGGATTTTGCGAAGGGAAAGAGGTTAGTAAATCTTTTAAAAACATTATTAATAATTCTGTTCTCTTCATCAGTTAAGATTTATTTTTGCACTTAGCTTCATAGCTAAATGTGCGAAAGACTGTTTTTCATTATTTCTATTTGTAAATGGTTAATCAAACTCAAGATTTCTCCTCTTGGATCATTTGAAGTAATTCAATGTTATATACTTCACATTCATATAGATCGTTAGAGCATTATTACAGACTTATACGAGCACACACTTTCATCCGCAATACATTTAACACTTATCATGTGCGTTTCATGTCATACATCATTACCAGAAAATTAAAAACAGAGTGATCTGTAGTGAAGAATAAGATCAAAGAAAGTCAACCATTGATATTATATGTGAAACTTTTGAAGCCACTTTTGTGTGTCATAAGTCCAGCAGATGTCTGAGTCTACACATTACGTGTTTGGCGTCTAACCGGAGAGAAGCTAGCAAAGAATACATCAGGAGAGCAGTATTCACAAGATAGGACATCCTACACTTCCTAAGTTACACGGAATATTTTTCTCGCCCGCATTTGTAAACGTTATTGGCGCATAATTGTATGCACCTGATATCAAGTGCTTTGACGGATTTGCCTCCCCTGCTTTGCAGTAGTGGCCCAACAGTGGCCAACACTCAAGAGTATCTAATATGGGCTTCAAAGGTGTCTACCTTCGCGCAAGATTACTCTTGGCAGAGATGTAGATAGAAAGGTAATGACACTTCTATCACAAAGGGAGTCTTCACAAGATATTCAGATAAGCGAAAACAATACTACTTTGGCTTAGCACGTTAATTCTAGAATCTGCCGACCACTTTTGTGAAGAATTAAGCAATGATTTATGTTAGCTCGTTTAAGCCCCCACCTCTGATTAACTCAGTGGAATTCTTATTATTCTGGTATAGCTCAGTTTAGAGTGTGTGTAGTAAATTGACTGAGACAAACATGCAGTTACTTTAAAATGATTAAATCGAAGTTAAACTTGTAAATTTACAAATAACAAAATTTAATAATCACTTACGTTTTAACAGTTTAAAAATAATTTAATAGTTTACAAGAAAAGCTTCATCATTGATGGATAATAGAGACGATGAATATAAGTTTACTTTGGCAGCTTATATATGGAATTTAGCTGCCAATGACGGTTCAGCTCCTTCTGATGGATTGGTTCTTTTTACACTGCTCCCGTTCGTCACTAGTCAAGGTTGTCAGGTGTAGGTCGTTTCCCAGAAATGTCAAGAGAGTCTACAAAGTTGGTCCTTCGTCTTAACGCGTAGGCCACTTGTCCCTTCTTGTTCCAGAGATAATACTTTCTGCTGGTACCACCAATAAGCCAATCCTGCTCACAGACTTTTTGCTCAGATGAATAAAAGAGACTTGAATTGGCCTCTTACTTCCCTGGGCTGCTTTTGTAAGTTCTGATAAATACTCAAATAAAAGGTGTCTGATAAATGGAAATTCTGAATTCTAACTGGCACGTCTGGTGTCTTTGGCAAGCGTGAATCTCACAGTGAAAAAACACTGAAGTGTGTCAGGTTATATTCACTGTCTTACCCCACCCTGTTTGTTATGGGGCGCAAACAATCAGCCATTCTGATTTGAATATTTTGCATGACTCATCTAGTGCAAAATGTCAAACATTACTTTTCTGAAAACGATTGCCGGCCAGCGAACTTACAGACATATCGGTAACTTCACACGAAAATGTGTGTAAGATGTAACAAATTATTACTTTCGCTAAAGTAATGTCTGTGTAACAAAGTGTACCGGATACGATTATGTCATGCTTGACTGTTCAGAATGTGTCGCACAGACGATTAATCTCTTATCTGCCGCGCACCCGAGCATAATCTAAGCACAGCTTTGCCGCACCCTGGCAAACGCGATGCATTATCACCAACAAGGGATGTCAGATGTTTGAACAAACAAGCTCTCTGCTACATAGCAAACAGAAAGAAAAGGGTGCGACTCGGAAACAAAATCGCAATGAAATCAGAACAAAAATATAACTGATACTGCTGTAGTGAAAGAGAGATCGCAAAGAGGACGCACCAGAATCCATCTTGTGACAAGTGCTCACAAGTTGATTTGCATATACATATATCAAGTTCAACTCACTCGAAAGCTTACCGCCTGAGTTAAACCACGAACAAGTTGATTCTCATATTTATATCAACTCACTCAAAAGTGTATTTTATGAATTAAGAGTACATATTCACAAGTTGAAGAGTCTACCTACCAAGATCACTTAGATTCGCCAAGATATCAAGCTCAAATTACCAAGTTCATTTGCTCACTACGCCGTGCATCAAGTACTCATCTACCTTCATCGTATATTGCACAAGGTAAATTCACTCAGACTAGCTTCATTGCACGAAACTCCCTTGTTACCAGAAGATCACTTCGTAAAGAGCTCCAGTCTAGTAAGTGCCTTTTCAAGATCAAACAGCGGACATTTTCCTAAAACAACGGTCAACGGTTTGTCAACGCTAGAGAGATTCCAAAACACTTATGCACCGTATATCGTCCAAGTTCTGATTACCACAAAGGTTTTCATCAATACGACCTAGTCTTGGAGATAACCCACAAGACATTGGTCAGTCTATGCATACCTGAGTATAAACATTCAGTGGAGGAACACCGAGAGACACATAGACGGTGTAGATTGGACATCAGTGTGGTAACACTAAATATATCACATCATCATTTCACTATTCACATAGGTTCACTCTCCTATTTAACTAACTACATTATTTATATATATATATCTGTGTGTGTGACTTGTCTTTCACCACCATCACTTTTTATTTTCTACTAGCCCTATGATATAGGCTATATGTGTATACATTTAATTAATTAACCCAATAATCGTTTTGATCATTATCTAGTTCATTCATTTATCAATCGCGCTGTCGGTGTTAAATATTTACATATAGGTAAAATTCTACATTTAGATGAGGTCGGAGGCTCGTTCATTATAGCGATCTAAGGACAGAAGCTAAGATCGTTAGGAAATAGAACACTTTCCATCATTTATTAGAAAACACTATCTAATGGAGAGCATTCGCGTTCTCTTCTTCTTGTGCTTATCTCGAATAGGTCTCTTTCTTTCCTAACAAGCCATTTTCTGGAGACCTTGATAACATTCCATAGGCCACCCCAGCGACAACTACAGCTGTAATTGCACTTACACAGCTGGCAGCCTCATCATGTAACACGAATAGCAACATAAACCACCACAGCAAGAGCATTAGAATGCTTGGTGCTGGTCTTCTAGGGGACCCGTTGTGGAAGTGGCTCCATGCTCCATAATGAGTGCCAAGGAAAATGATGAAGAAGAAGAAGCATGGGTTACCATTAAAGTCTCCTTAAGCAAGAAGCACGCGCCACAAAGCACCAGTTGCTGATGCGATAGTATTTTCTGTAGCAATTAGTTTTACATAAGGAGGGGCTAACCCTGGATTGTAGAGTCGGCGTTGTAGAATCGATTATTTTTGGTTGGAGGTGGTGTCGGACGTGTAAAATCTCTATAGGCAATGTCGAAGTCAGAATCCTTTTTCAACGACACTACCACTCTGTCAGGATGTGTAGTTTAGATGGAGTTTTGAGACAGGATTCGGAACAGTGGAGTCGGCTATATTTCGGTGTAATCGGATTTGGAGTCCCAATTGACCTTGTAAAATTGTAGCAATCGGAGTCGGGACTTTTTTATTTATTAATTTTTGTTTGTTTTGTCTCAATAAATAATTCCACAACCCTAGGGAAATCTCACTTTCTTCCCTTCTTAAGACATGTTAAGTCGGAGTCCGATTCTTTCTTTGTCTCTAGAGCAGCCTTTCTCAACGTTTTTATCCTGCAGGAACTCTTGAAATAATTTTCAGGCCTCATTGTGATCAGTAAATTGTAAATATAATAATCCAATTAAAATTGTCATTGCTTGTTTGAGTACAGAATTATTTTTTTCTTTTGACCTGTTTATTTTGGCCAAACTTATTAGCTTACTCTTTTTGTGTGGCTCCCAGTCCCCACAAATGTTATCAGCTCTAATGCTAGTCAGTAGTGTAGGTAGACGAAACTTCAGTTGTTTTCCTTTTTTAAATATTCTGCTTGATTTTTATTTTATTTTATCCAAGTAGGCCTAAAAGTCTTATTACAAATGTTGACTCAACAAGATGCTAATAAAATATGGCATTTCGGGATGCAGAGATGGAAATCACCAGCCTACCGTCCTCCCCTTCGTGCAATACAGCACTCAACAATTATCAACATCCTCCCCCGTCTCGCGTCAAAAACCGAGAATAGAATCAACCAAGTGAAAACGATCCTATTGCGCACTGCCATAAGGGGCTGCTTGGTTCACTGCCCACCACTACGAGCACTAACGTTGCTCGGTGCGCAAAGTTAAAAAAAAAAAAACTACGTTTCTTTATTTATTTTGAAATCACAATATCTCGCGCACCTCCTAGCGATCTCTCGCGGAACCCTGGTTGAGAAAACCTGCTCAATGATGAGTGTAGTGAACCACCTTATAGTGTGTACAATAAGCTTCCTCTGTGATGTGTGCAGTAAGCCTCCTGTATGCATGTTTCATGACATCTTCATACATTATTTTTCCTGTACATGTTATTGTTTACATACATCATTGTACGTAGTTCATTCATTACTTGGGCGGATTCATTCATTCAGCCTCATTATTCGCTTGTTACTGAGCATAGAGCCACCACTACAGAAGGCTCCATTGTATGACGCCTGATGTGATGAAGCGGTAAATAAATTAACAAACAACACACAAAGGTATGATCAGGCACTCAGTGGGAAAATAAAGAAGTAGAAGACCAGACAACAGAAAAACAACAGCAGTGATAGGCTAACCGGGATCGAACCAGGACCTTCCGATCGGCACCCACCGCCTAGCCACGGGAGCGAATCGTCACTGTCCACTCTGCCAGCTAAGCATTACAAAAATAATGCTTCACCGACAGAGGTCTAGCACGAACTCCCACGCGACCCGGATATGTACCATAGGATGACCCAGTCTAATTATAGACGCAAGTCCTATGAAGCGGTCCTATTTCGTCTTTTACCTATTTCATCATCTTTTTCATTTTATTCCTCCCCACATTTACTCATCATTCTTCAAAGTAAGCTTTCCTTATAACACCTTGTAAATTTCCCATCTATGTGCTTTGTTAGAAAGTTATCTTTTAGAACACACTTGGGTCGTTAGACATCTATTGGCCAGCGCAGTCCATTGCAACATTGGCAATGTAAGAATCGAATGATAACTTAAATCCCCTGTTTAAACAAAGCGAGTGTCACCACATTTGTTTACAATATCATGACCCGCCCGCGTGGTCGAAAACAAAGGACTTGCCAGACTAAGCCATGTGGAGGAGATACGCAGAGGAATACTTGTTTCCAGATTGTATACTTTTGATGGCGGGAGAAACTTAGATGTTGTCCACGTGGCGAGACGATGAAGGAAGAAATTAAAGGAAACCTCCCGTGGGCATATAAGACGGAAACAAAAGACGAAGCGCCAAGCAGGCGACTAATGGGGGATTAACTCAATACCACAAAAGAAAGAGAACTCTGTAACAAACGGGTGCGACCAACCACAAGCCACGGTTTCTCTTATAACCAGACATCCAACACGGAGCAGAAGAGTTTGTTACGAGAGCCCACCCACTTTTTAGCGATTGACGGGCACTAGCCTTGTGAACCAGCGCTCGGATGTGGGATTAAAAGACGGCATAAATATTAGTGGAGCTATAGAACACACGTAAGAATAATCAAATACTGATATCATGAAATATAACCTGATGCGCAGCCAAGGTCAGTATGTTTAACAACAGCGACGGCGCATAAACGAAAATTCCCAAAGCCTAGCCTGTTCCATAATTTCATTCTAGTGTAGATTATAATTTCATTCCAGTGGAATTTAAATTCTAAATGTGTTTTTATGAAATTGAGGGGAGGGGAAAAAAGGATGCGTATAAGTAAAAGTAATTATTAATAATTATTCTATTTCCTTATTTAAGATTGCTTTTTGCACTTAGTCAAATAGCTAAATATGCGGAAGACCTTTTTTTTTTACTTACTTTTACTTTACTTTATTTCGTTAATGATTAAGCAAATCACAGATTTTCCCTTTATGACTTGTAACGTAAAGAAGTAATTTACAGTTATGGTGAAGCAACAGTGAGGAATAAGATAAAAAAGAGAGTCAATTATTGATATTAAATGTAAAATTAATGAAGCCACTTTGTATCTTTAGTTTTGCAGAAATCTGAGTCTACACATTAGGTGTTTGGCGTCTAATCGGAAAGAAGCCAAAAAATCCTACGTCCAGATAGCAGAATTCACAAGATATCTTCTTCTTCTTCCTTGTTCGTCATGAAAAGGACGCTGGTTGCGTTGTGTCGCCGTTTACAGCGAAGCTGCGATATTTGCGCCTTTCAGCCCGACACATCCGACTTCCGCACGGCATTTTGTGGGACGGGTTTGCTTCTCTTTCGACCCCTACTCTCTCGGCCAGACTGCAGTGATGCAGCTTGTTTCCAGGACCACCACTTGGAGGTGGAGTAGGGTCCTGGTCAGCTCTGGTTCGCCGTCCCTGACGCAAGCAGTCAAGCTATGAGTCACTGACTGCATTCATCTCTTTTGCTGCGTCTTCGGTCCCATTCACAATATATGACTTCATACACTTCCTAAGTTACAAGGAAGGAAATCCACTCCCGCATTTGCACACGTCGGTGGTGCAGCATGTTATTCATCTGTTTCAAACTCGCTATTCACATATATTTAGATATCAAGTTCACCTCACTCAGAAGCTTATCGCCTGAGTCACGTCAAAGCACTCAAAAGCCGATTCGTATATATACATATACTCGTGTGTATATATATATATATATATATATATATATATATATATATATATATATATATATATATATATATATATATATATATAAAGTTCTAATCAATCGAAAGATTATAGCGGGAATCAAGTTCAGTTAATCAATGCGTCAGTACATGAACTGAATTCATCTACTGAAACCGTGTATTACACAACGTAAATCCAGCCAATCGTGCTTCATGGTACGAAACACACTTGTAAGCAGAAGATTATTTCGAGAAGAGCTCCAGTCTAATTAGGACCTTTTCAAGATCAGACATAAGATAGTTTCCTAAGACAAATGTCAACAATTTGTTTATGCTAGAGAGAATTCCAAGCGTTGAGGGACATTACATCTTAAAGTCTTTACTGCTACATGTGCAACAGTTTCAGCAATAAGTACTCGCTTTGGAAACAACCACACGGTTCGTGCATACCAGTGTAAAATCATAAAGTGAAGGAAATTTGAAAGACTTCTGGATAGCTTATATTTGTCATCTGCGTGGAACACTTAATATACCCCTTCATCATGTCACTATTTACCTAGTTTTATTATCTTATTTCACTAACTACATTTTTACATTTCATCTTTGAATTGTTTTCTCACAATCGTACTTTTTACGTTTTACTAACCGCATACGTTTATATATTTAACAAATAAACCTGTAGCCATGTTAAATTCGTTATTTAATGTTATCACTCGACGAGATGTGTGTTAAGTATTTATCTATAGTCAAAATCCTTCGATTGGGAGGTTGGTAATTCTTTCTTTATCGAGATCTTAGGCAAAGAAGGCAATGTCGTATGGATACAGAAGACACATCGTGATTTGTTTAGAAAACATTTTCCAGTGGAGAGAATTCACTTTCTGTTCTTCTTGACCTTATCTCGCATGTGTCTCTTTCTTTCTTCACTCGCCAATTTCTGAAGACCTTCTTGACAACATTCTATAGACCATCATCATCAAACTGCAGCGGTGCGACAATTGGGGCCCCGCCCAGTAAAACTGTATGACAATTTGACGCTCGTTCCAGGATTAGAGCCTACATCCCCAATAGATAAACACGACCTTTGCCACGTGCTTCTGCAGTGGCAGTGTCTGTAAAACGTATGTTCTCGATGAGTTTGCCAATCCTGGGCAACCTCACATTAGTCGCCATTTACGTCATGCCTGAAGGCGTACTGGTCCAGTTCGACTTTTATCTCCTCAGAGACACCTGGGAACTAGGCAGAGCTTAAGATTTAATAATGTTGACTTTATTTTACCAACAGATTCTGGCACCCAACAATAATAATTTCCAACGCTGCGCATCAGGATTTTCTGACATTTGATAGAGTGGACAAAATTAAATTACATTCAGCCGGCCTTGTCACCTATGTCACTCCTGTTTATCTTAAGACCACGTGTGACATGAATGTCAAAAACTATCTCCTTTTGATGTTCAGGTAAAGCATCGTCATTATCTTTATCAAGTTTTAGTTATCGTCATGAAAATAATCATCATCGCGATGTCGTTTTCAACATCACAATAAATATTGTGCCACAGCTTCGCCAGTATTTTAACATTTAATTCGTGATTAATATCGTCTCCAGTGACAAATGTTGAGGTGTTGTCACGTGCTGGCCTTCAAAGTATGTATACGCTTCCTAGACAGCACAGACTTCGCTGGCTTGGCCATGTTCACCGCATGGAAGTTGGTCGCATCCCAAAAGATATCTTCTACGGACAATTAGCAGATGGCAAGAGAACAGTTGGGCGACCACAGCTGAGGTTCAAAGATGTGTGCAAGAGAGATATGAGGGCACTGGACATGGATCCAGCAACATGGGAGGATGATTGAAGCTGCCCGCTCGCACTAAAGTGGGCAATGCCAGGATTACGGCGCTACCTCAGATTGGGCGAAGAGAGGCTCACACAACAAGCAAGAGGAAGGGGAGAAAACGTCGAAAGGAGCACCAGGAAAATAAGCAGCTGAGGGCTGTCACCTCAGGGGCGCATTCCCATAGTCAGTTATGACTGAAGGGGCTACTATTATTATTATCGTCTCCATGCGTTCCACTCATCATCATCACTACATTTTTTTTGCTGTTATCATCATCAGTAACTTATCATTAACATCATTATCAGCCAAAACTACCATATTCTTCTCCTTCTTCCTTGTACACTTTTAGACGTCAGCCCTGAATACGTTTAAAGAAAAGCTAAGGTAAACTCAAGGTTGTTGGTATATCCAAAGAGTGTGTCCATGAATGGTACTCGGTACTGTTCCAACCTTATGTGCTTCCTCTGTTCCTCATGTCGTTAAGATGGATGCTTTTACACAGCAGTTCTTGCTGTCATTTTCTTTACAGTAACACAGCTACACTACATCGTTGAACCTAACTTTAGTTTGTTGAATAGATGGTATGTCAATCTGCTGTAAGTAACCTGGAAGAAGGAGTCTGAAGATTACTATTTGTTCACTTCTGTTGAGCTTCGTAATAAGCATTATTTTCTGGTGGCCTAGAGGCTCTGACTGCTTCCCAGCATGGGTTCTGGATCTACCAAAAACCCATAATTGTTTTTAAAACTAGGAGAAAAACGCTTCAATTCTTTCCAAAAGCTAAACCTGTAAACCACGCACAGACCACACACACCAATCATCATCTAATTATAATTAAAATTTTGGTATATTTTTTGATCATTCGTTATTGAAACATTCATCCTCCCTATCTTCATGACAGTATTCGGCATTTTCAGCAGTTTCATGAATTTTTTTGTCACCATCATCATCACTGTCACTCAAACAACATTACTAAAGTTCAACATTGCTCAACATCATAAGCCAGAACACGCTATCGTCCCAAAGCGTGACCAATGTATTCAACATTTTAAGCACCACCACCATTATTATAGCCTCACTCCTCCATCCCATACCACCATTATTATCGCCTTACTCTCCATCCATATCACCTTTATTATTTGCCTCACTCTCCATCCATACCGACCATTTTTATTGCCTCACTCTCCATCCCATACCACCATTATTATTTTAGCCTCACTCTCCCATTCCATTACCACCTAATATTATTATAAACTCACTCTCCCATCCATACCATACCACCATTCCATTATTATAGCCTCACTCTCCATCCATACCACCTCATTATTAATTGCCTTACCCTCCATCCATACCACCCATTTATTATTGCCACACTCTCATCCATACCAACCATTATTATTGCCTCACTCTCCATCCATACCACCATTATTAATGTGCCTCACAGTCTCCATCCTTAACACCATTCTATACTCAAGCATCATCCTTTCACCTTTCACAATGAGCATTAAACCATCAACAAACTATTATTGATACCAAGTCTCCATCCCTGTCCCCGTGCCATCTGTTCAAAATTCTCCACCCACGTCACTTCCATCACCGCCCTCCATGTCTAATCTCCAGCTCTTTTCCGTGTGAACTCATTGGTCTAACCTTCTAACCTGTCCTACCCTCGGGGATTCCTAGAACATAGGACCGCCTTGTACATGCTATCATAACACAACGGCTTCCCTCACCAGTGTGTGTTCCCATCCATCTCCAACGTTTTACTTCTCATCTCCTGCTCAACATAGCTTCTTATTCATCATCTTCGCTACACTTACCTCATCATCAACGTCACCATTTTTTTTCTACCACCTATTTTACAGTTCTTCGCCATCATAAACGTGCTACCATCTGTGCTAAAATGACCGTCTCTACAGAACTAGCCTCACCACATTCTTTCATCGCGAACTCTTTCGTGCGTCCAGAAATAATGAAAGTCAACAACTTTCAATAGAACCCGGCTCTAGGAAGATTTCGTTTTCTGTGTGTGTCCTAGGTTAATACTTTATCTGTTACTAGCATTATAGAATTCACTGTAATCTTGCTTGTTTAATCTGTTAACCAGCATGCGTATTGCAAAAAAAAAAAAAAAGGAAAGAAAAGAAAAGAACGAACAATCATTATTAATTTGCCTTTTACTATTGTTACAAAAATACACTTACAAATAGAAAATAAATGTTACATACTTTCTATTTTATAGAACTTAAGATGGGATAGCCAGAAAAAACAGTTATCATTAATCGGTGATTCGTCAAATCCCTTCACCACATTGTGACCGTTTATGATCCTACTACGTTTTTAGCACTTTTAGAGCTCTTTTAGATTTACAGACATAGTAAGTTAAAATATAACATGCGTCACAAACCGCATGACGTCCAATTATTATCATGACACACATGATTCATATGATTGTCATCAAACCTTGCGTGGGCCTACATGCAAAGTTAGAGACCGGAACTCCTTTAAACACAAAGCATGGTTGGCTCAGTATCACTTAGTTACTGATGACTTTATAGACATAGAAGAGTTTCTAGCTTAGTTAGCTTTAAGAGTATTTTAACAGTCAGCTAGAACCCCAAGACCAATCATAAAGATAGTTTCCGGTCTCTCCTTAAATAAAATAATAATATCCCGGCAAAGCTTCTTGCATTAGCAAAACGGGTGTGCATAGGATTGAAACTAAGGCAACAATAGAGACCAGTGTGATCACCCTGAGATAGTAGCTCCTGACGATATGTGACCTTGCGCATAACTACAAAGGGTAATGTACTCGCTTCTTAGCAGTTGCCGGTAATAGTGGTTATAAACAAATAAGCCTTCCTAGTGGTACCTCAACGTCGAGAACAACGCTACATTTATCAAGTCAAAGACATCTAAATCACCGCTACTCCAACCAGGGCCAATCTAGCCAAAACCAGCGCTAACCCCTGCAATAAGATTCATAAATGTGCCCTAACCCTCTACGGCGAGGTCGCTGTGTCTGCTGTACAGAATGCTAGACAACCATCGTAAGCTAACGGAAGAGATCTCGTCGCTCTACGCTTCTCGTAGACACACATGTAAAGCTAACGGAGAGATTCGTTTTATCCGAAATATTGCATCTCTCAGTTATTGGCTCCAGACTGTTATAAGAAATGCATTAATAACGACACTACAGTAAGTTATAGTCACTCATCTGCCATCGTGCTGTAGTAAGCCATTATTTTCATACCAGAACATGAAGTTCATTCATTTGTTACACCACAAGGAGAAGCGATTTCTGGAAAATGTAACAACAATGTTTGACACTGAGAGATTTAGAAAATTCTGGAGTTCAGGCCTTGAGAAATGCCAAGAAATATCTTAAGCACTGAAATAAATACTTTGAATATAACAGAACTGGAATTTAAAATAATCTGTTTGGATGCTCATAAAATTAACAGTGGATACAACGTAAAAATATCTCCAATGGATATCTAAGCGTAGCGGATAACATACAGACATGCGTCAAGTTACCTAGACTAGGAATAGCATGTGATCGGCCCACGCCGCCGGGTCATTCACCCTGCCATGGCCAGAATTAAGACTTTGCTAGACTTGAACCGGTTGTGGCTCATGGTTGAACCTCTTGCGTGCCTGACCGAGTACGCGAGGATCAAAAGGAAAAAAATATGACTGAAAAATTGGTAGGTTGAGATAGCAAACGGCTTAGAAGAATTGCCTGATTGGTGAAGGTGGGGGTAGCGGGGGAACTTTAGCAAGACGAAAAAGACGCAAGTGGGGGAGGAATCGGAGGAAAATAGTACGTTCTCACGTCCAAAGTATTGGAGAGTCATGTGAACAAGTAAGTTACGAAAAATCTGACAAAAGAGGAGACCTATAGTACCATACTTCCTCCCCGTCCAAGATTTATACCGCACATCAGTCAGTTTACGAGTTGGAATACGTTCTTTGCTGATATTTTAGAACCGCATTATTTGAATATTGCAGCGATGCAAACGCCATTCATCAGATAAAGATTCTAGAAAAAATTTCGAAAAAAACTAAACTAACCTTGAAATAGTATAACTTCTTTTGTTAAAATAATAAATTCGTTTAGGAAAGTTGAATAGGATAACACATGAGCTTGCGACCGGATGGGCTCCCATCAGTGCTGAGCACGCCTGAACAGAAATAATATGCTTTTATCATTTACTCACTCAGACGGTACGTTGATAAGTAAGTCGAGAGAGAAGATGTATTAGACTAATAAAGATTGTGTTTGTTCATTAAACATCAGTGAGCTGATCTGAAAGTTGAATCAGATAACAAAGATCATGTCGCAGAGACTAATTTGCACATAATAAAATAATTAGTAACAGGACCTTGACCCGACTCAAGTGATCCCATATTGACTCTAGTCTAGGTGTAATGAGAAGAGAGGGACCATAGGAACAAACTGCGACATATGGTGGGAGCTGTGGATCTAAGAAATACTCGTCTTAATATGAGAGACACGAATTTGGTAGTAGAGTGGACAGGACCTCAGGTCCGTTCGCCGATTACAAAAAACCAAGTACGCTTGTTTGTGTGAAAACGCATCAAAGTAGGAGACGGCAACTGGAACCTCAATACAGATAAAAAGGAGTCGATATGTTGACTTGAGTCTGAAGATGACCTGACAAGTGGACTTCTTAGGGTGGTAAGGAGAGTTAGATATTTGAGATTTGCAATATAAACACAATGGGCAATTGATTTGGCCACAGATGAATCATATTATCAGCGCTCGTCAGACGCGACTTTTTGTGCCATTCCTAGTATTAAGTTGTCAAGATGTATAGACACTCAGTAAATTATCAAAGTGAAGTCTGGTGTATTTCCAATGAAGCTAAATTGAAAATAAGTTAGAGGGCACGCCATACTATAGGCCAGCAGCTCAGTCTGGGCAGCTTTTGCCATAGCATTTCTCTGTGATTACTTGTAATTCATAATTCTGGTCAAGATGTGAAATTTTTTCAGTTTGTATATTATAAATGCCGTGTTCTAAACGCATTTCGATTGTGATTTGACTACTGCCATATCGAAATATCAGACTTACAACAAGTAAGCGATTTACGCCTCTAGTGACCCCCCGTACCCTAGTTTCAGGGATCTAGACACGCGGGAAAACAACCCTATAGTTATAAAACTCCCAGCTAGGACTAAGGGAAGGACAGATCACTAGTTGTTGAGATTCTAGTGCGGAAATTATCAGACCTATATCCTCTTATTCTATTGGCCCAGGAAGCTAAGTACAACTATATTTCGGAATATGTAGTCTGGGGAGACCAGCTTATGAGTATGTGAAACCCAAGCACGTAAGATCGCTTGTTGTTACTGCGTCAGAGAGATCATGACCCTGTAATAAGTGAGCTGTTGACACTTGTATTGCTTACGTGCTCAGAAGTGAGCTCCCTTAAGTCATGGTTCCTGAAAATTCACACAACAAATACACTTTATTTTTCTAGAGCTTGTCGGAGTTTTTTATCGTTGGACCACCAAATAAGGTCCTAGAGTTGTCAAATGCTGGGATTAAATAGCCATTGACAGTGAGGACCGTGCAAGGTGTGCCATCTCGGCAGAACAGGCTCTGTGTATTGACCCCCCAAGACGGAGAGGTAGCGTGCGGGTCCACCCCGATTACATACTATGCCCACCACAGCACGGAGATGGTTGGGGGCCACTCAAGACTTCCAAGCACCAGAACTAATCTTTCAATACAGTTACGTATCAGCAGGCTGGTCATGCTGGATTCTATGTAAAATGTATCATAAGACATAAGCACCCAAAGTTCGATTTACTATGCAAGAACATCTATCATATGTTCTGGATCCATCATTAATGGACAACCTGTTAGGTAGACAGTATAAGCACAGCGGTGAGGGATGAAGACCACCCCATCAAGGCACATCTATCATCGTTCTCCCTAGGGGAAAATAAAAATTATTGAATACTGTAGAAACTATTAACTAATCGCTAGAAAATTGGAGATACAGTTACACACATTTATATCTTAGTCATGCCATTTATATTCAGCCTATGTCACTCATGATAATAAACGTACCACAAGCATCATCTATCATAGTCATTAAATGCAGCCAAAAATAACGTTGCCACTCAATTGGTTAAGAGACAAATAAATTCTTAAAAGAGTAGGATGTGAGGTCGTAAGCTAATAAAGTGGTGTAGCATAGAAAGCAGCCGCCTTACTGACAAATTCACTAGCTGACAATTTTATTCTACAAGTGAGGTCCTTGTCACAACAGCCTGGACCTCCCCATACATCAATCACTTAGTAGCCTTGTTCATCCTTCATACATACAATTCACCGTCAAATACATACTACACTATTTATTGACGGGCGTTCTTATGTCGCAAGGTGATTAATTAGCATTGCAAACAATGTAATATAAGGTATCTCCTTGTGGGTGAAATAAATTAGATTGGAGGGGGAACAAAATTGTAATATAAAACTTCCGCTGTAAAATAGTGTCAACTAAAAAATCTAAAAAGTGTCCTTTAAATTTAAAAGGGCTAATTAATGAAGTTGGTGAATCTTCACACACCTATGCCTGTTAGTTTAATTAATCTATATTAGATATTTATTTTGTAGTTCTAGGAGTAATTAGAAATATACATTTAGTTGTTGGAAATATTATACTTTGCACTATTGCTTAGATAATGTTCTTTAATAGAAAAGTATGGGCAGGAGCTGGCAAAATTTAGGATCTACGCCATCGCTGTGACTGACGGCAGAAGAAGGATGATATGGGGAATGCGATCAATGCCCGTCACGATTTGTAATTCAATAACTCGTAACGGTTAAGTCGACTGAATGTTGATTAAGTAATAATTGCAACCGGGAAGTGAAAGAGAGCATTAGAAAAATGATGGCTGAAAGAGAATATTAGAGTCTGAAAGTCTTAAGGAACAAGCAACAGTCTGAAGAAGTGGTATAGAGGCCCCTGGAGATAGTAAGAAATTAAGATGGCCTTGCAGATTGACGGCCAGAATGACAAACTTGACAGCAAAGGGATGGCCAGAAAGTATAAACAAGGAACTGTGACTGTCGAAGGGAACGGGATGGGCTAGAAACGCAGATGATAAAAGGACGGATTGAGGGATGGCAGCAACGATAACAAAAAGGCCGCCGATAGGGAAGGTGCAGATCGATAGAAGGTTCGGCAAAAGGCGAGCAATCGAATTACGCTCATAATGGTGAGCACTGGTAATTGACCAAGAGGACCAGGTCTGCCTGAAAATGTGTAGCCAGCCACCTTTTGCCTCAGACATGCATAGCATACGTCTGGGGTAGCACTCAACCATCAGCGCTAAGGGGTTTCATTTAAGACCATTTTGTTGAGAAAGAACGATGAATAGAAGGGGCATTCAGTGCTGAATTTCTGTTTTGGTAAACCTAGGTGACGTTTTGCAGTTTATTAAGCCCTACATAATAATGGGGTTAGAGAGAGAGAGGGGGTAGGAAAGGGGGGGTAAGGGGGGGGGGGAGGGGGGAGGGGGTGTGGGGTAGTTA
The DNA here is from genome assembly GCA_024509875.1 of Oreohelix idahoensis. Taxonomy (NCBI): domain Eukaryota; kingdom Metazoa; phylum Mollusca; class Gastropoda; order Stylommatophora; family Oreohelicidae; genus Oreohelix; species Oreohelix idahoensis. Next base: position 19,014 of record JAMPIV010011823.1, on the reverse strand, counting down.
TTAAGGAGTCTTTAAGCTGGTAGGAATTATGGGACAGGGAAGGACAGGGTTTTAGAATATATGACATGGTTAAAAGGAAGGGTAATGCAGGGCTCTTGTTTGGATGGGGTAGGAATCGAGGAAGATGGATGGGAATGAATTTTATTCGTTATAGATAAGGAGTGTGTTTGTAGGTGACTGCCAAACTAGTTGTTATCTGGGAAGACTAGGACATCCCACCTCAATAAGGTCGCTGACTGTAGGAGTTGCTAAGGAAAATTGAAAACCTATTTGGAGAAATCAGGACTGGCTCTATTGGGGTAAGAGCCCAAAGTAATCTTAAAGAAGAATGATCTATGATCGAAAATTGCGAGAGAGTCTCCACATGGGCTTCCAGGGGGGCGGAACATGAGAAAAATATTTCTGTCTCAGTGTAAAGGGTAAGGGTGTATAGTAGATTAGTGAGGGGGGTGTAGTTTTTAAATAGAATCGCGTGAAGAAGGTATAGTCAGGCAGTCCCACGGTGGATTTAGACGTGGTAGAGTTGGTGCTAAAAAGAAGCACATAGGGGACAATTTTTAAAGCTCCACAGCAAAGATTTAAATAAATTTAGATATTAATAGAGGAGCAGGGAAATATAAAGGTAGGATGGACACAAGAAATGACTATCGCGACAGAAACTCACAGTTCAATGACCAAAAGTTCAATGAAAGAAAACCGTTGAACCAAGGAAAAAGATGGTGTAAATGGTGCAAGAAGGATAACCATAACACCGAATTTTGTAGAAGGAAACCTTCAAACATTGCTGCAATGAAGTCGGGGACGCAAAGATTAAAGGTTAATCCTAAGGGACAACAGGAACCTTATCACCCCCCAGTTTGTGAGGATGTTATTTGTAATGGGGTCACCATAAGGTGCCTTTATGATACAGGTTTGGATTATGATTCAGTTGTGAAGTCTAGCCTAGTGGACCCAAGTCAGTATACCACAGAAACAGTGGAAATACAAGGGGCGACTAAGGACATACCACTCATGACACTTCCCATCGCAAGGATAACGGTGAAACTCGCTATGTGGAAGGAGAAATCAGAGCAGCAGTGATGGATGAACCAATCTACCCTCTGATATTGGGGTGTAGATACGTCTTCTTGGGGAATCCCGAGAAACCTGTGATCATGGCGACAGTGCAGACCAGGTCACAGAAGAAGGAGGAAGAAGGTGAACCTATAAATGCTCATCCAGAGGAGATGAGGAAGGCGCAGGCTGAGGATAGGACACTCAAGCCCTGTTTTAAAAAATTGCCCAAATGCCACACACCTCCGAGCAAGGGGGGAATATTTCATGAAGAACAAACTCTTATACAGGAAGGCCGGAACTGGAACAAATGGTCACAACCAGCTGGTTCTTCCCACTTCATATAGAGATAAAGTGATGGAACTCGGGCATGCGATTCCCTTCAGTGGTCACATGGGGATCAGCGCCACAGGACAGCGTATAGCTTGTCATTACTTCTGGCCAGGGATAAGGGAGGATATAAAAAGATATGTCAAATCCTGCCCAGAATGTCAAAGGGTAGCTCCAAAGCACTGGACTGCTCCTGCAACTCTAGGGGAAATGCCCATAGTGGGAACACCTTTTGAGAGGGTTGCAGTGGATATTGTAGGACCTCTCACTCGGACCAAGAGGAGGAACAGTTACATCCTTACTCTGGTGGACACTTGTTCTATGTGGGGAGAGGCGGTAGCCCTGCCATCAATTGATTCAAAACATGTAGCAGAGGCACTACTTACAATATTTACCCGATTAGGATTCCCGCATCAAATCTTGACGGATAATGGTTCTCAGTTCAAGGGGAAACTAACGGAAGAAGTTTTTAAGCTATTTCAAGCCAGACACTTTCATTGTAGTCCGTACCATCCACAAGGGAACGCCCAGGTAGAGAGGTTCAACGGGACTCTCATTTCTATCCTGAGAAAGCTGGCACACAAAAAACCGGATCTGTGGGATCAATTCCTGCCCGCCGCATTGTTTGCGTACCGGGAGGTACCACATAGTTCAACCGGGATGGCTCCCGCAACTCTGCTATTTGGGAGGCCAATAAAAGGTCCATTAGAAGCTCTATTAAGGACCTGGACAGATGAGAAGGCGGAAGAGACTGTTACCTCATCGTATCAATACGTGAACGAACTGACCACTCGTTTGAAAGCTGGATGGAAACTGGCAAATGATAATTTGAAGCAAGCCAGGAAGAAACATGCAGCATATTTTAATAGGAAGGCAAAGGACAGGGAACTGGCAGTCGGAGAGAAGGTGCTGCTTCTACTACCCGGAAGCCAGAATAAATTACAAATTGGTTGGCAAGGTCCATATACGGTTCTAGAGAAGGTGTCTAGAACAAACTATAAAATTGACAAAAAGGGGAAGGAGAAAGTTTATCATGTAAACCTGTTAAAGAAGTATCTGGACAGACCACTCCAGGAAAGCACCCCCTTATTGACCTTGGCTATTGCAACCCAGATGCAAAAAAAGAACCACTCACCTCACATGAATACCCATTACATCCTTGTGAAACCGCAGCACAGGTAAAAGTCAGTAAGCACCTGACTAAAAAACCAGAGGGAGAGAGTTCAACAGGTTCTGGAGGAACATACAGATGTATTAACAGATAAACCAGGCCATACAAATTTGCTACAGTATGACATGAAACTGGTAGACTCAAACCCAATCTGTATGAGAGCCTATTCTATTCCGTTCGCGAAGGAGAAGGCATTGAAGGAAGAAATAGAGTATTTGTTGAAGGAGGGGATTATTTCGCACAGTGAATCATCTTTTAGTTCTAGTGTCGTTTTGTTGAGGAAACCGTCTGGGGAACACAGACTGTGCATAGATTACAGGAAACTGAATGCTGTCACAGAAGGACAAGTGGATCCATTACCAGACACAAAACAGTTATTTGCCAGACTGAACAAGGCAAAATACTTTTCAAAAGGTGGATCTTAGTAAAGGCTATTACCAGATCCCAGTGAAGCCTGAAGTGAGACCTTTATTTGGCTTTTAGCACTTCGGATGGACATTATGAATTCAATATGCTACCATTCGGACTGAAAAATGCTCCGAGTGTGTTTTCAAGGATGATGCGCAAATTGTTGGATCCCCTGAAACTAACCCATGTATCACGAATTTCATGGATGATATTCTCGTCGCCACAGAAGAGCTCTAGAAATAGATGTTGTTTTGAATAGACTTCGGGAGGCGAACTTAACTGCTAGGCCAACAAAATGTTGTATTGGATGCAAAGAGTTGGAATTCTTGGGACACACTGTATATCAGGGTAATATGACCCCTGATCCTAAGAACTTGGAAAAACTGCAGAGAGCAGCACCTAGGCCGCAAAACAAAAAAGGAAGCGTGCGAATCATTTCGTGTCGCTTATGCGGATTTTATCAGAAAAAAAATATATCAAAAATTTTTGTGACTCTAATTGTTGTGCTCCTCTTGACTGAGATTCGATGACTCGCAAGGGACCTTCCCAGATAAAATAAATTTTATGGAACTGCACAATGTGAATTAGCGTTCCAAGAGTTAAAGGAAAAACTCACTAGCAAGCCTATTCTCAAACTGCCTGATTTGACACAGGACTTTGTCTTAAGAACCGATGCACAGTAAATGTAGGGACTTCGGAGGGGGCTTTGTTGCAAAAGTCTAGACATCATTTCACCTGATGGGGGGAACTGTGAAAACCAGTCGCTTATGCAAGCCGCAAATTGAATAAGGCGGTGCGAACAATAGGGATACTCCACAAGCGAAAAAATAGAATGATTTTAGCTGTTAATTCCTCAGGGCAAATAAAGAAGTTTACAAAATCTATCTGTATGCAAAGGTTAGGACATTTTGTTCATGTGGAGTCGGAATCATCAGACTGGCATCACTAAAGTGACTTCTTTATCTCTGGGCTAAGCATGAAAACGCAAGATTGCTGAGGTGGTCTTTATTGCTTCAACCTTAATCACAGTTTAGTATATCCTATATTATACCAGCCAAACCATTGAATGTCGGTGTGCAGATTTAATCTCAGGTCGGCACCCCTGCTGATCAAAAATTAGAGTAGTAAGGCGCCCCTGGCAGGTACGCCCCCCTCCCCCTTTGCAGAGATAGAGTAAATTTTATCTATGTGTATCAACTGGTTTTGGAACTTCGCCAGATAGGCATGTTTTCCTGGTTTATGTGTGGGAGATGTGTGTCATATGATATTAACAGTAGATACAACGTTAAAATATCTCCAAAGGGTATAAAATGTAGCGGATAAAAAGAATTGCGTAAGTTACTAGAAAGGCATGATGCCCAGCGCCGCGGCGTCATCAACCCCGCCAATGGAAATTAATTGCTGAACGAAGTTACCATTTGAACAGGGTCGCTACATGAGATGCCCACGGAATGAGAACGGCTTTTAGGATCAAAATGGATAAAAAATATGACTGAAAAATGCATCGTTTGGGAGTACTAGCTAAGGCTCTGATCTAGATAGATGCAATTGAGACTGGGCGGGGTGGTGAGCTGGGGGGGAGAACGGAGAAAAGGTCACGTTCCCAGTTTGACACATGGCCTTAACGAAATCGACAAAAGCGGACCATTAGTAATTATATCGCAACAAGTCATTTTTTCAGGACGTTTCTGCGTCCTTATTTTTGTCACTTTATTTGAATGCAGCGCGCAAACGTTTCTACACGGTTGGATTCTAGAAAATATTTCCGAAAAAAACAAATCTTACCTTGAAAAGTAACTTTTTTCTTAATAATGCATGCTTAGGAATTGATGTTTACGGAATATATTGAAGAAGTAAACATATGACTAGTAAGGCCTGGATGGGTCCCATTTTGAGCAAAGAGAAATAATATGCCTCTGTAATTTCATTAAGATCACGACGGATGAGATACAATAATGAATTTGAGGGAACTATTGTTGACAAAAAGAAAGACCAGACTTTGTGTTGGTCTCACATCCAAGCTGAAAGAACTGCATTGAATCTTAACAAGTCACTAAATTTTCACAAAAACCGCGACCTTGAGCACTCAATGTGTCCCAAATTAGTGATATTGTGAGTTAGAATGAAAGAGAGGGGGGGGTGGGGAGAACACATAGGTGGGAGCTGTGGCTAAAAATAACTTTAAAAAGGACTAACTATTTGTACAGAGGGGACGGAATAGAGTTGGTTCAAAAAAACCACTAAGTAAAGGCTTTCTTTTGTAGAAATGAAAACGCAGAGTATGAGAAGGAGCGGACCTAACAGATAAAAATCCATACTTGACTGAAGCATGACGTGAAATGCACTTGCTAGTGTAGGAAATTTGAATTTGAAAAACCTAAGGCATTGATTGGGGGGGGGCCCCACAGACAATCATTTTTTATTAATCAGCCGCTCGAGACTGACGCTTTTTATGCCGTTTCCTCAATAAGTTGTCCAGTGTATAGACACAGTAAATAGAACACAGTTAAATTTTCAAGTGAATGCTACGTGTAATTTTCACATGATAGTAAATTGAAATAAGTTCTAGGGGACGCATACTATAAGCCAGCAGCCTCAAGATTGAGTTTTGCATAAGCATTTTCTGTGTTCTGTCTATTCAGTAATTGGCTAGATTGAAATTATTTCTTTGTATGATTTATAAATATCTGTTTAATCGTTTCGAACAATGTGATTTTGATACTCTAGTCCATATCGAAATTCTAGCCTTTACAACAGTAAGATTTTGACTCTAGACCCCCCTCGCCCTAAGTTCAGAGGTCTAGGGAAACCAAGAAGGAGACAAACAATATATATAAATCTGCAAGAGACTTGGAAGCGACCAGATCAAGTGTTTTGAGAATCTGCTAGGAGTATACATATCACCTATCCTATTCTATGGCAGGAAGCTATATAAAACCATTTCCACTATTTCTGTGAAATATGTTAGTCTGAGACGAACTCTATCCCTTATGTGAAACCAACTTGGTAAGATGTGTTGTAGAGGTCAAGAGAGATACTGTCCCTGGTCTAAGTGGTTGTTATATTGTAAATTGTTACGTTGAATTAGTAAGTGTAGAAGTCGGCTCTATAATAAGGTGTGTCTGACCCTGCTAATACCTATTACTTTATTTCAGAGCATATGCTGGAGGTTTTTTTTTCAGGTTGAACACCAAAAGGCTGGTGCTCTCAAATGCTGATGGCGTAAATAATTGACATTGAGGACCAGTTGCACCTCATCTATTTTCGAATACATTCTTAATGTGTCGCATCTCGGCAAGGACACAGACCTTGTATGTGCCCCCAAGCACGGAGGAGGTTGGGGCCACCCGATATATTGCCCCCCAAGGCCACTGGCGAGAGGTGGGGCACCAGATTTCCAGACACCAAGAACATACTCTTCAAAGATTAACGTGAAGCAGGCTGGTTGTCTGCCTGCGATTTACACCTAACTCATAGAACATAGCACCCAAATGTGAATTACTACCACACAAAACATCCCATTTTCCTCTCATCATCTAATGGACATTGTTTGGGTTAGGCATAGAACAAGGGAAAGGATAGAAGCCACCCCAACAGCACCACAATCATATTCATCGTTCTCTCTCCCAGGGACAAATAAAATTATGACTGTAGAAATATTAACTAATCGTGAAAATTGCGATACGTACACAACTTTTATTTATCCAATGCCATTTATTCATAAGAACATCCCACATTCCAACTCATAAATTCCAAAATCATTCATACTATGTTCTTCGCGGCCAAAAAAACCTTGGTTTCAGAACAATAAACTTTTAAATAAAAAGTAAGGTCGTGTAGGTTTTGTAGTGTAGTAGGTAAGACAAGAAAGGCCTTCTGAAAATTCACAGCTACATTTTATCTCAGAGGAGCCTTACAGCATGACCCTCGATTACCATCACAATCTGAGTAATCATCACCATCCTATACAATACGTCAAAAAACAAGACTACATATTATTGGTGGTCCTTTACTAGGCGATAATTCAGCATTAAACGAGATATATAAGGACTCTCCTTGTTGAGAGAACATAATAATATGTAGGAAGGCAAACACAAATTTGTAAAATTCCCTTTTAATTAAAAGTGTCCATTTAAATTAAACAGGGCAAATTAGAAGTTGGTCGAATCTTCACAGCTAGATGATCTAGTTAATTATTTTAATTCAGAATTATTTCTAGTTAGGAGCTAATTAAGAATTACTTTAGTTGTTGGAAATTTTACTTTGCTTATTGCTAGATTTGTTTAAAAAAGTATGGCGCGGGGAGCATGGCTAAATATATTTAGATCAGCGTGCCTGTTGCTGACGGCAAAGGAGTATGGGCATTAATGGAATTTGGTTCAGATTTTCAATTCATACGTAAAGGTCGAATGTTGATAAGCTTTATATTGAAACGGGGAAGAAAGAAGAATTATGAAAAAAGAGGCTGAAAGAGAAAAATTTAAGAGTCTGAATAGCGTTGAGCTGAAGAGAAAGAGCGGTTATGAGGCTTCTGATAGAGAAATTAAGAGGCTGCAGATTGAGGCAGAAAGACAGAAGAAAAACGAACCAGCTCAAAAGGGACCCACCGAGCAAGAAAAAAGAACTGACTGCCGTAAAGGGAGGCAGAAGAATAAATAAAACAGGCCCGAAAAGGGCACTCGGCAGCAGGAGGAACAAAAAAGCGATTGCCGAAAGGAGATCGGCATGAATGATAGAAAAGGTTTGCGTAAGGGAGGCAGAAGTTACGAAGAGTTGCTAAGGGAGCATGGATGTTTCGATACAAGGTGTGGACGTCACAACGGCCAGGCTAGCCTAAAATGGTGCCAGCCAGCCCTTTAATGCACTCATCAGAATTGGCTTACCGCCGCATAGTCTGGGAGCCACTCAACCTCAGCTATGGGGTTTTTTCATTATTAGACCATTTTTTGTTGTTGAGAAAGGACTGAACATAGAGCGTGACGGTTGCAGCGCTAGATGACCGGGTACCCCTAGCGACGATTTTTTGAGTTATTAGCCTACTAACCATATGGGTTAGAGAGAGAGAGACGGAAGGTGGAGTTTGTAAAGTTAATCAGACAAGGGACCCTGGGATAGAATCGGTACTTCTTATATGAATAATGTCTTCGTGCTAAATATATGAACATGGAGATAAGAAACCCAAAGACAATTTATGACATTGTTTTTGGTTAAAGCAGGACTCTGTGTTATTAAGGTACATCTCTGAGAACCAAGAATAGGTGAATTTTTTATCGTAAGAAATTTAGAAATGCCAAACTGTTTTGTTGGGCTGGGGTGAGACATACACAACCAATTCTCTGCTCGAAACTGACATGCGAAAACCTATTGGGGGGGGGTGTGGAGAGGGGGGATGGGTTAGAGACATATGACTGCCGTCTGGGAAGACCCCCAAGATCTTAAAGGCCAATGATCATGATCGAACACATATTGAGAGATGTCACATGGCGCTCAGGGACATGGGAGGAGAAAATTTGTCTCATAGGAACCAAGGGTGCCAGACGATAGGTTGGGGCCGCTGGTGAGAGGAGAGGTACTTTTAAATTGTTTGCCTGAGTGATGGTATCATGGCAAGCTGAGGCAAAGAGGTAAGTGGTGTGCTAAAAAAGAAAACAGCAATAGGCATAATTTTAAAGGCCTCCAACAGCCAAGTTAATAAATATGATTAATTGACAATCAGGGAACAGTGTCAAATAGAGGATAGGACAAACTTTGAAGCCGCTAAGGAGCTATAAGATAGAAAGAGACCAGGAAATAGAAAGGAGAAAATGTAGAAGCATTAACTAGAAAAAAAGAGACTCAGAAATTAATAAGAGAAGCCCAGAAAAATCAGAAAAAGCACGTAGAGGAGAGAAAGAGGTAAAAGTTATCCCCAAAAGAAGGAAAGTACAGAAAACAAGAAAGAAATTGTACGTAGAATTTGGAGAAATTAGAACAGAATCGAAAAAGAAAATTTTCATAAAAAAATATGGAGAAATAACAGAAATAGAAATTTGCTGATATATAAGAACTAAGCAAGAAAATTACAGAAATGACCTATCGCGCACAGAAAAGAACAACTCCACAGTTTCAAAGACCCCAAACAAAAATTATATATGAAAGCGAACACGCTCACTTGTTAACAAGGAAAAAGATCGGTGTACAATATGCTTAAATAGGTGCAAAGAACAGATAACCATAACACCGTGAATTTGTAGAAGGGAAACATTAGAAAGACAGTACTGCTGACAATGAAGATCGGCGGACCGCAAGATTACAGGTTCGTAATTAATCTAAGGACAGCAGGAACATATATGTATCACCCCTCGAGTTAGTGAATGGATGTTATTTGTAATGGGGATTTTGTTTATCAATGTACCATCGATATTAGGTCCACCATAAGCGTGCACTTTATGTAGATACAGGGATTTTGGATTATGATTCAGGTTGTTGTAAGTCTAGCCTAGTGGACATCAAGTCAGTCTATACCACACAGAAGAAACAGCTGAAAATACAAGGGGCCCACCCCATAGGTAGGGCCGACTAAAGGAACATACCACTCTATGATCACTTCCCATCGCAAGGATAACGACGTGGAAATACTCGCATATTGTTGCGAAGCGGAGAAGATCAAGCAGCCGTAGCAGTGATTAGTGTGAATGAAGAACCATATCTACCCTACCTGATATTGCGGGTCGTAGATACGTCTTCTGTAGGGGTTAATCTCCGCGAGTATGGCCTGTGCATCATGGCTTGACCAGAGTGCTTGTACCTACGGTCATCAGAAGAAGAGATGGAAGGAAGGTTGAACACTATAAATGGCTCATACCAGAAGCGAGTATGAAGGATAGGCGACAAGGCTCTGAGGACAATAGAACAATCTAAGCTCTGTGTTTCTAAAAAGATTAGTCTCCTAAATGCTCAGCTACAACTCTCCAGAGCAAGGATGGGGAATAGTATTTCTATGTAAGAACAAACACTTATTATATTAGCGAGTAAAGGTAAACACCGATATGACCGGAACTCGGAACAAAGATGGTTCACAACCCCAGCATTGATGTTGCATTCCCCACTTTGCAATATTAGATGATAAAGTAGGATGCGAACTACAGGGCATGCGTTATGCCTCTCTCAGTTGAGTCACAATGAGGGTCACTCGCAGCGGCCACAGGGACAGAGTTGCTATGTAGACTTTGAGGGTTGCATTATCTTTCGTAGCTGGCCATGACGGGATAACCGGTAGGATTTCGATATAAAACGAGATATGTCCATAATCCTGCCCAGAATGGTCATGTTTAAGGTGGTTGAGACTCCAAAAGCATTGGATACTGTCCTCCTGCTCAAAGGTCTTCTATGGGTGAAATGCCCCATAGCTGGGGAACACCTTTTTGACGAGGATGGTTGCAGTGGCGATTATTTGTCTGGGACCTACCCCCCCATCTCACTTGGACCAAAGCAGGAGGGATACCAGCTTTCACTCACTTACTTACTCTGAGTGCCCTGACCACCTTTTTTGCTCTACTGTGGGGGAGAGGCCGGATAGTGACCCGGCTGGCGCAAGCCTTGGCCATCATATTGATTTCTAAAAACACGTAGCAGAGCGGCCGACTACCTTCAACAATATCTCACTCAACGACCTTAAAGGATTCCCGCATCAAATCTTGACGGAGTACATGGATCCTCAGTTTCAAGGGGGGAAACGGTAACGTAGAATCCAGTTTTTTTTAAAACCCTATTTCAAGCCAGACACATTTCATTGTCAGTCCGTATTCTGATCCTTCGCAGAGGTGAACCGGCCAGGGACTACGAGAGTTCAACTGGGACTCTCACTTTCTATCTTTCAATGCATGAAAAGATGGCCACAAAAACAAAATCAACGAAAAACCGAGATCTGCTAGGGCGATTCAATTCCTTAGAACCGCTCGCATTGTTCTGCGTTGCGATACCTTGGGAGAAGTCGATTAGGGACTAACACATAGTTCAACCCGGCGATGGCTCCCCTCGCAAACCAACCTCTGACTATTTGGTGTAGAGGCCAATAACAACGCGTCCTTGTGTAGAAGACTTTATCTCAATGGAGACCATGGACAGGATGAAGGACGGCCGGAGGAAGAGACTGTGTACTCCTTCATCTTATCAGTATACACGTCGAAACGAACTGACCCAGCCTCAGGTTTCTGAGGAAAGGCATGGATGGTACCGGAAACATGGCAAAATAGATAATTATAGAAACAAGCCAGGAAGAGAACGAAACATGCAGCATATTTTTAATAGGATAGGACAAAGGACAGGTAGAACTAGCTAGTCGGAGAATTCGGAGAGCGTAGCGTGCACCTCTTCTACTAACCGGATCGGGAAAGCCGCATGAAATTAAATTACCAAATTAGCGATTTGGCCTATCGCGTCCATATACGCGTATCTAGAAGATCAGGTGTTCTTAGAACAAACTAATAAAATTAGACCAAAAAAGGCGGACGAAGGACGAAAGGTGGTTTATCAATGTAAAACCTGTTTTTTTTTGAAACGAAGTAAATCTCGGACACAGACCATCTCCAGGAAAGCTACCCCCAGCATTACTGACACTCTTTGGCTATTTGCAGAATTCGCCGAGTCTCTAAAAAATGCAAAAAGGAACTCCACTCACCTCACTTATAGAAATACCATATATTACAATCACCTTGTGAGACACAAAGCAGACACAGGTAAAAAGTCTAGTAAGCTACCCTGACTAAAAAACCAAGAGACGTGATGCTAGTAGTTCAACAAATGTTCTGCGAAGGACATTACAGAATCGTCATTAAACAGATAAATCAAGAGCCATACATAATATTGCTACGCAGTATAGACATGTAACTCGGAGTAGACTTCAACACCCAATCTGTTATGAGACGCCTACATTACTATCTCAGCCGTTCCGCGTAAGGAAGGATAGGCCCCATTGAAGGAAGAAATAGATTATTTTATTGAAGCGATGGGGGATCAGTTGAACGCACCAGTGTAATCACCCTTTAAGTTCCCCAGCTGTGGCGTACCTTGTTTGAGAAAGCAAAGAAACCGTATCTGGGCGGAAATTTCACCGACATGTGCATAGGTAGATTCAACAGGAAAATGAATGCTGTCACAGAATGACAAGTGGAATCTCCTATGTACCAGAACACAAAACAATTATTTGACAGATGATGAACAAAAGGCAAAATAACTTTTCAAAAGGTAGGACTCTTTAGTACAAAGCGCTAGGTATTACCATCCTGAATCCCAGTCGAAGCCTGAAGTGAGAACCTTTTATTTCGGCTATTTTAGCCCACTTCGGAATGCCGAAGACATTATTGAAATTCTCAACCATGTATACCCATTTCGGACCCTGCGATAGAAAAATGCTCCAGAGTGTTCCATCTTTGTTTGATGTAAATTTCGACAAGGATGATGCCGGCAAATTGTTTGGAATCCCTCTGAACATAACATGTATCACGAATTTCATGGATGATAATTTCGATCGCACAGAGACATTTGAAGAACACATTGCAAGCTCTAGAAGATGTTATTTAATTAGAACTGCTAGGGAGGCGAACCTTACTGCTAGGCCAACAATATGTTCGTATTGGATGCAACAGAGTTGGAATTCTTGCGGAAACATCTGTATAATCAGGCGCTAACATGATCCCGCTTCGATTCTAACAAGAACAACTTTGGAAACAACTGCCAGGAGGGCAGCCACCTCATGACCATCAAACAAAAAAGGAAACGTGCGATCATTCGTGCTCAGTTATGCGGATTTTATCAAAAAATTATCAAAGATTTTATACTTGCTATTTGTGCCTTCCTACCCTCGACTGATCTGAACTCGCAAGGCGTAACTTCCTGATAAAATTGAGTAACATTCAAAGTTGATATAGCCTGATGATGCATCTCACATCACTTCTTCGGACGACGGAAGAAGAGATGCTAATCAAGTTTCCACATCTGCTGCCAGTGAAAAAGGGCTTTGGGAAACAGCTGGACGACAGCCTTGGCACAAAAAGAGTTAGAGATAAAGCAACCTGAAGCAGAAAAGACCTTTGTTAGAAGAACGTGGAAATCTTCCGGCGACATATATATATTATGCAATGTCAGCAAAGTGTTCGGAGTTGAGGGCAAAGGCAGGCGAAAGTAACCCACATCACTGAAAACAGTAGAAGACAAGATTAATAATAGAAGATAATCAGGAAAACAGAAGAAGCCATGCCCGAAAACTTCTTCAAAGAACGGCATGGTTTTTGCGCACAGAGAAGGAAGGTTTACGACAGGTTTTGGTAGCCACCTGATTCAAAGGCCAACATAATGCCCTTATGCTAGCAAGCCAGAAAAGCGTTTGTGTAAGGAACGAAGAAGGTAAGATCTCCGAAGGGAATCAGGGAATGATTACTCTGCAGGGAGTCCCTTTCAAGTTTAGCACAAAGAACTGCTTTGCAGCAGCCCAACGCGATTCGGAGTACGTCTATAAACATCAAGAAAAAGAAGACCTGGAAGAAAAACCTTAGAAGATGATCATAATTCAGAATTGGTCGCACAAAGCATGAAGCCTGTCACTCAGCAGCATTGGCAGGTCCTCTAAATATGGCTCGATGTAAGCCAGGAAGCTAGAAATTTGAACACAAGCCCCCCAACGGTGCACTTGCAAGATGACGTTAGAAAGCATTGTCCAGAAATGCTCGGATGCAAAGTCTAGCTCCAGGTTTCCTAATAGTGGTAGTTCCCTATATGCTGGGTGTATAAGAGATAAGCCGGCTGCATAGTGTCCTCAAACGACTGCTTCACGTGTTTTAACCTAAAGAATATGACGTTGGAAAAGCCCCAGCTGTCAAGCTAAGGATATGGAACATGGAGGATAGAAGGCGACACGGAGTCCTACATCCCGATTAGGAGCCAAAATTCCACTGAACATCAGTCAGTTCCAGGCCAATCATGCTACCTTACTTCAAAGTGGAATTGCGGGGGTGGGGTGGAAGATATTCCTTCTCAGTGATGGCGAAAAGACTCATCTACTACATAACCTCCTGGCTAGGCAAAAATGGGTTACATTTGACACTACCCATTTCAATGAAAGGAGGTTATCCCAGGTACACCAGGATGTCGTTTAGAGCATTGCCACCTCAATGATGCTATGGCCGGGAATTGCAATCCAAGTGATTAAAAGGCAAAGTCTGACAGAAACAAACCTCCATGTATCTAGGTTGGACTTATCCTAGCGATTGATTATGAGACTACGTTCCACACCATGATGTTGTGGCCATCGGCACCATAGCAACATGTATCTTAGTTCCACAAGAGATTGATGCCAGCAATGGTCTGAAGCTGTATTTCGCAGGGTCTTGCTACTTCAGAATTTTCAACGCAGAGAGAAGTACACAACGAATGTGGCATTAGGCCCTCTGAAGTGTATAGATTGGAATTGAAATGTGGGTGTAAACCATCTCTACTCCGATACTAATTCGTGCATGGACATATGCCAGGTGTATCCAATCAATGCGTGCGCGAGACTAGGAATGGCGTCTTAGGTCCAAAAGCTTGACGGGGGAGAGGTGGTCTAGACATGCCACTCTGACATTCAAATAGCATTCTATGGATGCCACAACAATTCGAGACATCTTGAAACAGAACATCACGTCCCGGATGATCGTTAAGAATAACGATTCCTGGTGAATCGGAACTAACAGCTTCTCCAGTCTGATTGCAGAGATTGGGGCTTCGTCTACACAACACCTACAAGCAATTCGAAGAAGCCTATTCATCGGTCAGGAAGATTGGGCAGACTAATGCCAGTCAGACTACAGACTATCATTCTGTGTGTCCAACCAAAGTAATAGCCCTACTGTTATTGAGGAGGAACCTGTTTAATCGTAGTCTTGGCAGGTGGTATGCGTGCGATGGGCATCATTAAAAAGACTACGAAGGCAGTGGCAACAGACAATAGAAATAAGGTCGACCAGAGGTGGGCTAAACTAGAATCATAGAAGACTCAGAACCAACAGCAACTCTTGAGCAGACATAGACAGTTCCAAACTGTGGGTCGCCTCCACGTATTGATAGTATGTATGACCAGAAGTTGCTTGTGTCTGCGCCCAACGTGCCTTTTATATAGTGAAATAAGCTACATAAGTACACGTCGAGAGTAAGGACGGGTGTACATACTGAAGTCGAATAGACGGTCACTAAATATATGGTCCGGCGAACACGTGTTATTGACGTAAAATTGGCTTGGACTGAGGGGTATGATTAGGGCTACACCCGTGAGAGGTTCTGTCATATTGTTAGCGACTTGTTACTGTTGAAAAAGTCAAAACTTCTCTGTCTTCCTCTTCAACCAGACGTACAGATTTTGTTTGAAAAGAGTACAAAGTTGGAAGATTGGCTAGAGCGCTACTGCAATGACTGCTGACGCGAGGTCCAGTGTGAATGACGTGGTTAAGTACGCAATTCAGACATTACCCTGTGTGAAAACGTGATAAGGAAAGTGGAGAGTGCAAAGAAAGAAGCTGTCTGATGGCTAGCCCAAGTGACTCAGAACCCTCTAACTCCACAATAGGCACAAATCGATGCTCAGGTTGGGAGAGCGTAAATTTAGAAGGATACACACAGAAACGAATAGACTGGTGATTTGTCAATAGGGAGAGACATCCTCTGGATGGTCCAAGGGAGTCCAAGCAGGGACGCAGAGACATTGGTTTTTCAATGAGATTAACGAGAGGCTGAGCATGATCACAGCAGGTTGCAAAAAGCAATTGGAGCAGGTTTCAAGAGACTATGGCCATATGGGACTACATGAGAAGTCGAGCCCTGCATAGAAGTCCTTGACATGGGAATGATTGAGAGTATGGCATAAGGCACTCTTATGCTGCAGCTTCAGTTGTATAGATCAATCCTATGACCTGCTGCCTTGAGTGATAAGGTCTTCACAATGATGAGCAGTAAGCCGCCTACACCAATTGAGCGAATCCTTGCCATAGGAGTAATGATACTATGGAATACGACAAACCTCATTCGCGATTGTAACCTCAAGACACCTTCGTGGTATATAGCCCCTTCGTCAAACTGCTATGGACCTGCTAAAGCCGTTACGGGCCACCAACCCCTTGTGAAAATTGGGGAAAAATCTGGCGCCATCGGGATTGGATTTGCTAGATGAGCTTGCCCCACCTGTGGCACAGGGGACTCAAGGGGAGGCAGCAAGACAGTATCATAAACTGTCGACGGATCATTCAGCCCAAATGTGAGCGGTTGTCATATTACAGGCAGAATGCATCCTAGGGCATGGCGCTGATAGCACACAGCTGATGGCGCCACTAACAGAAGGTAGTTGCTAAATTGGAAGCTTGCTGCGGGGGACAATTAGAGAAACTAGGGCCAAGGATGAAGGGGCGAACCAGCAAAACCCAAGGCCAGTATCTACATCACGTGACCGTTATCAAAGACATCAAATTCACTTGACAGTGTACGAACAGTCACTGTTTAACCCACATCCTAAGGCATCCGCCGATACGTCTCTATTGAACCATGCGTGCACCCAGGAGTTCACAATCACGACGATCATATGACTATGTGGCAACTAACTGTGAAATTATGACAGGTAAAAACAAGACAACCCAACACACTACAGGACCATCGATGTGAGCATACTCTCACGAAAGCAACCAAAAGATCATCCAAAGAAAATCGTGGAGTACGGCGCCTGCGACTCACTAGTGACTTCATTCTTCTTCAACGCTTCAGGTTCATAATGATTGAATCTGACCGTGCTTTGGAATCCCAGTATTAGACGCAGAGACATATCGTTAAAGCGGCACAAACTATAGTGAATCAGTGCGCCGAGGATCTGAGACACGAGGGGTTCCACTACAAGGGTCATGGCTGTCTTGAAGTGGGCGCAAGGAGTGGCTTTATGTGGCTGCATCAAGTGTATGATATAATTGAAATCTGGTTGCGAGGTTGAAGGCGACAGGACGCGGAAGAACAAGGGCACTGGTAGAGGCTTAGTGAAACTGCCGAAAAGCATCAGGCTGGCTGTTGGACCAATACCGCAATGGGCGGGCAATGTGATATGAAATAGTTGACCAGAATAAACGCTGCTTGGTACAGAAAACACCAGTATTTTTTCTAAGTCCACAAAACCGACTGAGTTTTCGTTAGGTCTGTACTACGTGAAGCGGGATCGCTTGACCTGAGGGGGCAACTGGCGATGTATATTGATAGGCATAGGTGTCTTAGTGTCAGAATTTCAAGTGGTAAAGGCTCGGCCGGCTTCGCGATGGTGTATCAGCTGTGGTGGCTGACGGATAACGAAAAACGGCCGACCGACAAACTAATCAGTTTTGGAGTAATATAATTTGTTCTTCTCTTTGTACCTTTCACAATTGCCTCACGCGCTGGCGGAGTTGTGGATTTAAAGTTGTAACATAAGTACGAAACCTGTGGTTCATTTTCTAGATAACCAAAGACAACACGGGAGGGCTGAGACCGCTTGGGAGTCATTGACCTATTATGGCGGGCCCGCCCCACCCTTAGAGTCGTACTTAGGAGTCATATACTGGGTCCGAACACTTGTCCTGATAAGGTGCGGACTTCTTTTCTGAGATCAGATTAGCCTCTGTTGTATACGCTATGTAAAGAGCATTTTCCTATCCATATCTGGATACTTCTGCGCACAAGTGAATTACTCGTCTCCAAGAACTTAAAGGAAAATCTCATAGCAAGCCTAATCCAATACTGCCCTCTGATCTGACACAGGACTCTTATGTCTTACAGAACCGAATTGCAAGAGTAAAATGCTAGGACCTCGGAAAGGCGGCTTTGTTGCAAACGTATCATCTTAACTGTAATGGTGGAACTGAAACAGTTCAGCCACTTATGCTAATACGCCGCCATATATTTGTAATGTTAAGAAGGCGGATTTGATACAATCGCTCAAGGTTATATCTCATTTATAAACAATGCCGAGTAAAAGAATGTATTATCAGATATAAGCGTTTAAGAACCATAGATTCGCTCTTTGGGCATTTAAAGAAGATTGTTAGTTTCAAATCTATCTGAATAGAATATGGTGGTAGGCATTTTTTTCGGGTCGAGAGGTTCCAATTCAAGCCTCTTGTAAATTCTATATCTCCAGGCTAAAGCCATGAAAACGGCCCCAGATGCAAACATGAATTCAGACGAGTGGTACTTTATTGCTTGAAAACTTTTGAGACCTTGTGTATTGAGCAGAGTGTGGGTTCCACGGGTTTAGTCAATCCAAATATATTTAATCCCAGGCAAATTGAGGCTGGGGTTGATTGAATAAATGTCTAGGTGATTCCGAGCTAGTTCGGTTCCAGTATACGGTAAGGCACCCCCGATTGTCGATCTCAAAATAAAAAGTTTAGTGTAGGTAAAGGGCCAGATCAGTGTCGAGGTGGAGATTTATTGTTCTATGGTGTATCAATTGAAGGAAGAGCGATGGGTTAGGTGTATATAGATACTTGCCCGAATAGGCACTGTTTATTCAACCCGTGGGGGAGATCTGCTGTCATAAAAGAGATGCATTAACAGTGGATTACAACGTCCAATAAATATCTCCTAAGCGTATAAAAATGTGAGGGAAGACTAAAAGTAGTTCACCACTACTAAAACCCTCCATGCCGTAAGATTTTCAATAGACAGGTTATTAAACCAATCAGGGAATCGCCACGCCGAGCCACGGGTTATCACCGCACTTGCTGATCAGGACAAGAATTAAATTGCTAGAAATGTTGAAACGGTATACCATGCCGGATTTTTAGATGTCGGTGCGACTGTCTCTAATTAGAAAGATTTTATGAGTAACGGCGGATGTTGTTCATAAAGGAATAAAAAAAAAAAATCATTGAACTAATTAGCTGAAAATTTAGAGACCCCCTCAGTTGCCTGTTTGGGAGACTAGCTTAGGGGTCGGGATGACGGATGTCTTGTAAGTTTTGAAGATTGATGGCTTGGGGCGCTTTACGGGTGTTGAGATGGTGGGGTTGGGGAGGACGATTTGGGGGGGTGGG
>JAMPIV010011822.1:0-62141 GCA_024509875.1 Oreohelix idahoensis | reverse complement strand
GACTAGACGGACTCGAGATTATATTTAGGTCTACGATAGCCCATCTCTGTAGAAAAATTCCCATCTGGGATGCATCTAAATGTTGAAACGGTTATAGTATTTATTTATTTTTAAGGTGAGCGTGCTCGTACATGTCTTGTTGAATAAAGGTCTGTTGATTTGATGATATTTATTGCAATTTGATGGGCGGAGGAGATGAAGGATACCTTTTTGAGTTGTGATTTTTTATGATACTGAGTAATGGGAGTGAGAGACGGAGTATCTTAGATGAGTGCTTGGCTCCTACTGACAACAGTCCATTATACAAATTTATTCTAATGAGGCCCATGTAAAAATCCATTGCAATAAGGAAAAAAAAAAAAAAAAACAAATAAGACCATTATTTATCCACTTTATAATGATTTTTGTATTATGCCAACCTGGTGGATTTGTCACTATCAGTTGCTTGTCGTAAGTAGTAGGATGTTGTTTAGTCTCTTAGTCAGTGGTTGTTCTTACGTCCAACCAAATTTTAAATGTAGAATGAAAAGGTTCTTAGAATGGTAGAGACAAAAGGTTAACACACAGATAGGTCGTTGGTTTCTGTTTTTTTGTCCGTTTTTTTTTTGTTTGTTTGTCCGTCGTTATATTGACCTTCCAGCAAGCCATTTACATGTGTGTGAGGGGAAAAAGAACAATTTTGTCAACACCAAACGATAATACCCTTATTTAATCATTCGCACCACATTTATACTCTCAATCCAGGTCTTTACACCACTCTGCGTTTAGTAGTAGGATCAAGTTTGGAAGTTTTAGTAGGTCTCAAGTTGACATTTTCCATACACTGCCAGTGAAGCAAAACAAACCATATAGAGATCTTATCAAAACTGATGATTGATGGATGATGATGATGTCTGCTTTCCTATCCCACTTACTATTAATACTAACTTTTTGTGTGTCATATCATTATAATCTTTTAAACGGGAATAAAAATACAATCCAACTTTATCAACTTTTATCAACTGGTGGACAAACTACCTACTGGTCTGAACCTCATTGCGCAAGAAAGATCAGAAGAATCAACAGATTTACCGATACCATAAAAGATGAGATCCTAGCTTTTCCACTGTGGCTGATAACGACACACTTGCGAGTATTGGAGTTTGCTTCTTTGTCAAACAATTCTGTGGTCAGTCGTTTGACTCTTTTTAGTCAAGTTGGAATGAGCAGTTATGGTAGAGAGTGACTAGGCGGTTGTTTCGTACATGTACAATTTTGATTACATATTAGAACATCTAATGAGAGAGTCATGCACCACAACACGTTGTGGAATCTAATGTCATGTCACTTTGTACAGGGGATAGTACGACTAGTATCGATAGGGTTTTTGAAATGTGTTTGAAACGAAGAGAGTCCTATGTATTTTCAATACCGCATGGTATATCATTCTCAATTGTTTTTCCTATATAAGAGGAACTCATTATAGATATTATAGATAAGGCCGGGAGTAAGGAGGTATTAATATGAATAACAGTGGCGATTTATGAGTTCGTCACTTAATGTATTTTCATAAAAATATAAACTTTGTAGACCATTCACCTACTGTAAGTGACTTTTGAATGCCTGATTTTTGCAACACACATACTATCATACACATAATTTATATAAAGTTATGTTTACATGTTATTTAGATATTTGTTTGTATAGTATGTTAGTTTCTATGTCAGCGGGTGTCTGTTCTGTTTAAGTGTTTACAAGGTACCCCCCACTGGGTTGGGGCGGCGTTCCTCACCAACAGGGCAGATAGTCCTCTTGCTGCGTCCCTAACAACAGAATATCCCAACGTCATTCTAGATTATAGGTTGACAATTTTCTTGATTGTGGGTTTGTAATTTGCTAGCGACAAACTGTTGCTTTTGTGTTAGCTGTGAAGTCTGTAATTATTGTTATTTTTGTAATATTTCTTTGTTCTTTTGTTTTGTTTTGATTTGTTTGTAATTTGTTGGTCTAACCTTTTCTATCTTTCAGTTCTATTCACAATTTATATTCATATATTGTGACGTCATTTGTGTTGTTATTCTTTGCAGATTCAGTGATTATTTTCATTGATTTCCCTATTTGATTTATTTTGATTTCTGCAAACGTTCTTGTATTGTCAGTCCTATTTGTACTTTATGTATTCTGTTGGTTGACATATGTTTTATATAGGTATATTTCATAAGACACAATTGCCTGTGCACTGCACTTGGATTATGGTATAAAACCAGTACCTGATTATTATTACTATTATACAAGACCTTATTAAAGGCTTGTGACCCACAGATATTGGGATAGTATACTGATTAATCAAGTCATTGAGAACTTGTGGTATTATTATTGATTCAGGTGATTAGTATTATTGTTAGACATCATGGCTACATTAGAATACTTCATTACACAAGGGAAAGCCCTTGATAAGACTGGTCAACAATTAGAACAATGGGCAGTTGCTCAATATGACAAAGCATTTGCTGCAGAAGAGAAAAGATTAGCTGCAGAAGAAAGAAAAGCTATGGCGGAAGAGAAAAGATTAGAAAGAGAAGCTGAGGCTGCTGCTGAACAAAAGAAATTGCAGATGCAGGTAGAGGAAAGGAGATTTGAAGCTGAACAAAAAAAAAATTGGAAAGAGAAGCTGCGGCTGAACAAAAAAGATTAGACAGTGAAGCTGAACAAAAAAGATTAGACAGGGAAGCTGAACAAAAAAGATTAGACAGTGAAGCTGAACAAAAAAGATTAGACAGGGAAGCTGAACAAAAAAGATTAGACAGGGAAGCTGAACAAAAAAGATTAGACAGGGAGGCTGAACAAAAAAGATTAGATGCTGAAGAGAAAAAAGCAATAAGAGAACATGAATTTGAGTTGGAGAAAGTGAGATTGACAAGTATGAGTAATGTTAATCAGGCATCTAGTGGTAATGGTAAACCTTCTACTTACAAGGTTAAGGTTCCACCGTTCAATCAGTCCAGTGACGATATTACATTCTGGCTGGATAGATTTGAACGTTCTTGTCGTACACATAATGTGGATAAATCACAATACGCTAATCAATTATCAGAAAACTTGAAAGGTGAATCTTTGACTAGATTATGCCTTGTAGGAGAAGCAGATAAGGATAATTATGATGTCATTAGGGCGGCTTTGATAAAAAAATATCAGCTAAGTGAGGAAGGCTATCGCCTTTTATTTAAAACGATGGTGCCTGAGACGGGTGTAGAATTCTCAGAATTCACTGCAAAGGCACGTCTCACAGTTGATCGTTGGATTGAGCTTTCCAAAACAGAAAAAACGTATGAAGGACTTATGGATTTGTTGCTCAGAGATAACAGTAATTATAGAAAACAATCAGGGTTTATTCCCGTCTTGGAGTCAACATGATAATAATTACCAGAGGATACTCATTATAATGGAATATGATACATGGTAACCAAGGGAACTTATGACTCAAAACCCCACACTAGGGGTTTCATCTAGAAGGTCTACAATAAATACAGAGGTCGATAATACTCCGAGGTTGATCTCAAAACAATTGCACTAAATTAAAACCACATTTTCAGGCAAACTCTGCACAACAAGAGTCCCATGAAGCCTATAAACAGAGTAAAGATAATAATGATGCTAGTAATATGGCATGTGCCGCTTTTGATTTTGGGAGAGCATCTCAGTGCCCCCAATGCAAAACGTTATTTGAGCCAACCACAGTGTCTACTTTAAGCTGTGGCCATCCTCTTCCTGCTCTTCCGGCATCAGTCGCGCATGATGGAAGAGGTTCTCTTGTCTTACATAAGGGTTTAGTGAATAACAATCCAGTCTCTGTGCTATTTGATTCTGGATGCACCACAATTGGTGTTAGGCAGTCACTCGTAGATCCTTCCCGTGCCACTGGACAAGTAGTCAAATGTGTAACATTTGGCGGCACATTAGAGAAATACTCTACTGCTATCATTAGGATTGCTACTCCTTTCTTTACAGGAGATGTACACGCATGTCTTCTTCCGAATCCGATCGCTGACCTCATCATCGGTCGCATTCATGGAGTCAAGGAATGCACTCCGCAACAAATTTCCACGTGGGAAAGGCAAAACATGCAGATTGCTAACGCTGTAGTCACTAGAGCTCAGGCTCTTAATATGCCCTCAAAACTTCATCTACTGAAGATAATGAAGTGCATAACCAAGATAATCCCTTGGTAATTTCTCGTGACTCGTTTATAAAACAGCAAGAAGATGATCCCACTCTGAAGAAATTCTTCATTCTTGCAACTAAAGGTGATCCGAATAAAAGACACAAGTCGTAAATCGTGGATTACAAAGAAGAATGGCGTACTTGTACGTATGGTTCAAGACTCCATTACGTCAAGTCATTCTCAAATCCTGGTTCCCAAGAATTTGAGAGTTAAAATTTTGCAGCACGCTCACGACTCTCAGTGTGCTGGACACATGGGTTTTTCCCGTACTAAGTCAAGAGTCCTTGCGGCTTTCTTTTGGCCATTGGTAAACAAGGACATACGGATTTATTGTCGATCTTGTAAAGTATGTCAGGAAGTTAAATCCAAAGGTCCACGGCATGCTGCACCCATTCAGGCGGCGGACATTCCTATTCGGCCGTTCCAAAAAAATGGCCATAGACATTATTGGTCCATTTAAGATCAAGTCTGCCAGAGGACATCAGTTTATCTTGACGTGTGTTGATATGTGCACACGTTGGCCAGAGGCTATTCCTCTGAAGAGCATTACTACTGCTGATATTGCAGATGCTCTTTGGCTTATATTTTCTCGTCTGGGGTTCCCCGGAGAGATATTGTCAGACCATGGCACCCAACTAATATCAGATACCATGTCTCAAGTAATGTCTACTCTGCAGATAGATAGATCTTTAAGTAGTATCTACCATCCAATGTCTAATGGTATGGTCGAACGCCTTAATAGAACACTTAAAAACTTACTGGGGAAGATAACTGAGGATCATCCTCAAGACTGGGACAGAGTTTTACCTGCGGCCCTCTTCGCTTACAGAGAGGTACCCAATGAACATACGGGATTTTCTCCCTTTGAACTCGTCTTTGGCGCGCGTCCGCGTGGCCCTATGTCGTTGCTTCACGATCTCATAACATCTGACAATATTGACGATGACACAAAGTCATCCTACGAATATGTCATCGCGTTGAGACAAAAAATTATCGAAGCATGCAAATTAGCAACTTCTTCTTCTGAATTTGCGAAACAGAAGGCAAGGCAATTTGCCAATAAGAAGAGATGCTTACGACAACTTTGTCCTGGTGACAAAGCATTTGTATTACTACCTTGTAGGGAAAACAGATTACTTATTTCTTGGAAAGGTCCGTACGATATAATATCGAAAAATGCCGATGTCGACTATATTGTCGATATTGATGGGAAGCATAAAACCTTCCACATCAATATGCTTACTGAATTCCATGAACGTCCGGATTATTTGCAACCCATTTTCCAAGCAACGGACAATTCTCCAGTACAACATGGTCATTACTCATCACTGTCCGTGATACAGGATGAGGAAACAAGTTTTTCAGATGTAAATCTTCCTCTTCCAATGATCCCACTTCATTCTAGTGAATCATGGAAGAACGTTACTGTCTCTCCTGATTTGTCTCTAGGAGAACAGCGACAAGTTTCAACTATGTTGCAAACATTTCAGGATGTACTCACTGACATCCTGGACAAACGCATGTCATTGAACATGACATTGTTCTAACTGACCATACTCCTATTAGGGTTAGACCTTATCCTATACCTATACATTTTCAAGCACAGGTCGAGAAAGAGTTGGATGAGATGATAGATTTGAAAATAATCGAACCATCCACCTCTGCATATTCTTCGCCGATGGTTATTGTGCGTAAAAAAGACAATAACATACGTCTTTGCGTTGACTATCGAAAATTGAATCAAGTAAAGAAGTTCGATGCCGAACCTATGCCTTTACTGGAAGAGCTACTTACTCGACTCTCCAAATCTCATTTTTTCACTAAACTTGATTTGTCTAAAGGATATTGGCAAGTTCCTTTATCTGAACGCGCCAAACCTCTCACGGCTTTTTCAACACCTAGAGGTTTGTTCCAATGGAATTTTATGCCTTTCGGTCTTATGAACGCACCAGCTACATTCGTACGCATGATGCGCCGAATCCTATCTTATCGGTCAGATGTCATTGCATATCTAGACGACATCTGTCTTTTCAGCGATACTTGGGAAGATCACTATTCAGGGGTAGATGAATTGCTGTCTACTTTGCGTGAGCACAACCTGACAGCGAAACCCTCTAAAGCCTATATTGGTTTTAGCGAAATTTCTTTCCTAGGCCACCGAGTTGGTCATGGTTTCCTAAAGACAGAGGACCATAATACTAGTAAGATACTTAACATCTCAATCCCTAAGACTAAAAAAAAACAGGTGAGAAGTCTGTTAGGTCTTATTCAATTTTATGGCAGATTCATTCAGAATCTATCCTCTATCATGGCACCTCTCTCAACACTTCTAAAGAAAGGTTCGCCTAATGTGGTCCACTGGTCTCAGGAATGCCAATGCTCTCTGGATAAGATTAAAACATTGTTTTCAACACCACCTATTTTAGTGCTACCCACTAAAGATAAGACATTCGTTCTTCGTAGTGACGCTTCATCCACTGGGATTGGAGCGGCACTAATGCAAGAGTACTCTGGAACTCTGCATCATGTAATGTATATTTCCAGAAAACTTAATGCGGCAGAAAGGAATTATTCGGTTTTAGACCGTGAGCTATTAGCTATGGTTTGGTCGATCCTCAAACTACAGAGATTCCTTCTAGGCGCTGCTAACAATCAAACGAACAAACCTGAAAGAGTTGCTCAGCCTAGGAAACTGCCCAACATCATCGCAAGAAGAAATACAAGTAAACGAGCAGGAGAAATGAGCATTAGGACCTACAAGCTGAGAGAGCCAGAAATTAAGACCAGATATCAGGGGCTTATTGCTACAGCAGTGAGCAACACAGAAGAACGACCTGATGACTTGGAAACCCCTGGAATAAATTCAAGGATATCATAAAGACAGCTGCTGCAGAAGCATGCGGTGAAGTCCGACTTGGGAACCAGAGAAAGAGGACACCTTGGTGGACAGAGGAAGTCAAAGAGAAAATAAGAGAGAAGAAAATGGCATGGAAACAATACTTAGGAGCTAAAAACACAACAGGACAAATGGAAAAATATAGAGAATATGTGACACTCAGAACAGAAGCAAAGAACAAAGTGCTAGCAGCAAAACAGAAGTCCTGGGAAGAATTTGGAGAAAAGCTAGAAAAAGATGCACAAGAAAACCAGAAATTGTTCTATAAGACCCTAAAGAACATGAGGAAAGTAAAACAATGCCCTCTCAAATTTATAAAGGACAAGCAAGGCAAATTGCTTACTGCCCCGAAGGAAGTAATGGAAAGATGGAAAGAATGTTTCTCAGAACTCCTGGATGGTGAGCATGGTGAAGCATCAGAAATGATAACCACTAGCACAGTAGAGAAAACCAGTGATGGTGAAGATGACATAAAGATGAAAGAACTGAAGGCAGCCTTGGAGAAAATCAAGATGGGCAAAGCAGCAGGGCATGATGGTATAACACCAGAAATGGTTAAGTACATGGGAGCATCAGGCGACCTATTACTCTTAAGGGTTCTTCAGGCAGCGTGGTGCAACAAGACCATACCAAAGGATTGGGAGATTGCCATCATAACACCAATTTTCAAAAAGGGTGACAATCGACAATGTGGAAACCATAGAGGCATATCCCTTCTCAGTGTCCCTGGTAAAATCTACTCTAGAATCCTAGAGCAGAGACTCCGACGCCTAGCTGAGCCACAATTGGATGAGGTCCAGTGCGGATTCCGAGCAAACCGAAGTACTCAAGACCTAATCTTCACACTCAGACAGCTGAGTGAAAAGGCCCTTGAGTATAAGAGTGAGATCCATCTTTGTTTCATAGATCTGGAAAAGGCGTTTGACAGGGTCCCCTGGAGCAAAACTTTGGGACTGTTTGGCAAGGAAGAATATTCCAGCACCTCTGATTCATGCTATACAGAGCTTCTACAAGTCTTGCAGAAATTATGTGAGGACAGCAAACCATAAGTCAGAAGAGTTCAGGACCACCACTGGTGTAAGACAAGGTGATATCCTATCACCTTACCTCTTCATACTCCTTATGGACGATGTCATCAAGGCATGTAAGGAGAGAACAAGAAAGTATTCAGTGGGGTACTGGAAGATGAGACAGGTCTATATTTCGGAGCTGGCATTTGCTGATGATGTTGCCCTGATTGCTAAATCAGAGGCACATCTCCAATCCAACCTGCAAGTCTGGAAGGAAGAGCTGGTGAAGAGAGGGATGGTCATAAGCAGCTCTAAAACAAAATCCATGGTGATATCACGAGAAGAAAGAAAACATCAGATTAAGTTGGGAGAACAGGTCCTGGAGCAGGTCGACCACTTTAAATATCTCGGAGCTATTATAGACCGAAAGGGAGGCATCAAAGAAGAGTTGGCCACTCGAAAAGCAGCGGCTGGGAGACTTTTTTTTCAGGCCATAAATCGTGGATTCCT
This sequence comes from Oreohelix idahoensis, assembly GCA_024509875.1. Lineage (NCBI taxonomy): Eukaryota > Metazoa > Mollusca > Gastropoda > Stylommatophora > Oreohelicidae > Oreohelix > Oreohelix idahoensis. The sequence goes on along the minus strand of JAMPIV010011822.1, from coordinate 53,524 downwards.
CAGCAAGAAAGAGGTTGGTAAGAAAACGAAGATGGCTGTATACCGCTCCACCTATGTCCCAGTCTTGACATATGGATGCGAGTCGTGGGCAATAACTACAACCCACAAAAGCCAGATCCAAACCTCAGAAAATGAGGTATCTGAGGAAAGTGGTTTGAAGTAACAAGAAGAGACATGGTCCGCAACCAGACGATCCGTCAAGGCCTAAAAAATCCCATCCGCTGCAGGACCCAAATAGAACAGTCCCAACTAAGATGGTTTGGCCATGTCTGCAGAATGGGAGAAGATCGGCTACCACGACAAGCATGGGAAACAAAGAGCCAGGGATCCAGACCTCCAGGACGACCCAGAGTCCGCTGGGAGGACAAATTAGACAATCTTTGAAGGACCGAGGACTAGAATGGAACCAGGCCAGGAAGGAGAAGACAGCTGATATTTCTCAGCTCTTTCCTTCAAGGACTTGCAGGGTTTGGATTGGAGATGTGCATCTGATTTAGCAATCAGGGCAAACATCATCAGCAAAATGCCAAGCTCGATAATATAGACCTGTCTCATCTTCCAGTACCCATGATACATCTTGTTCTCTCATAAATCGACTTGAGTGGGACATCGTTCATAAGGAGTATGAAGAGGTAAGGTGATAGGATAGATATCACTTGTCTTTACTACCAGTGTGGTTCCGGAAACTCTTCCGACTTATGGTTTGCTGTCTTGATAATTTCGCAAGACTTGTAGAAGCTCGGTATCAATGGAATCATAGTGCTGGGAATACCATTTTCTCCTAGCCCTATTGTACGTTTGTTGCTCCTAGGATGTATTTTCAAAAAAAAAAAAAAAAAAAAAAGAAAGAAAAAAAATGTTCCATTTTTTTTTTTCCCGGGAGGTGTGGGTAAAGAATGGATGGGTACGATTTGATGAGTCTGACCCCCAATATTGTGAAATATCCTTGGTATAACGTTTGTTTAATGGGGTTAATTGGTAATATTTTGTATAATATTTTGTAAACAAAATAGTGGAAAAGCGGTATGATTGGGCTTAAAGGTCGGAAAAAAAGTCCCCTTATTGGACGTTGGTTGGAGGTTTGACATAGTATGTATTTTGTTAATGTATGTTGGTGGTCGTCGGCCTCATCTCTTCTTTCGATTCGAAATCCTCCCGCGGATATAAAATTTACCATTACGCAACTGTAGGTCCGGGAATTTTACATGATTAGATTCGTTATTCGTTTTAATTTGGGTATATAGCCGATCATCATTACAGATAGATTTTGTTTCTTGCTCTTCAGGAAATATCTATGGCCTGTAAATTACCTGCTTTAAAATTTTTGGTGTTATTTTATTCGTTGTTTGAGGTAAAGGAACGAAACACTACTTAGAGTTCTCCCCCCCCCCTGGTCTGTACAGACTCACCTTCTAGTCTTAATATCTTGTATATTCTTTACATCATTCCTAACTCCCCCCCCCCCCGAACTAAATGTGATTCTTCTGTATGTCCCCTAGGTTGGTCAAGAATCCAAAAAGAGGGGCAGGGGTCACACAGTGGGGCCATTTCCCTGTTTAACGGATTCTCGGTAATTTGATTTAGTCGGTGGATGGGTGTTTTGCCTTGTTCTTAGAGGGGGTGGTTGGTCAGGTGGGATTTTGGGTGGCTTTTGTTTGGTGACATTGTTCCCTCCCGATTGGAATGGGAACTTGTGGTTGGTTTTTTATGTCGGGCTCTTCTAAGCCTGGAAGGTGGCCCGAGAATTTACTGAGAACAGCCGGGTAAAAGAGTGGAGTGTGACGAGCTGTGTACCATCCCCCCCTTGATCCTCAGTATTGTAATTTGTTGGGAAAAGGTTGGACTTCTTGTTAAAAGTGATGGGGGATAGTCTATTCCTTAACATAGGTCGACTGTCAATCGTTGTTTTTTGTGCTCTACCCCAGTTAGTGACCTGTTCATTTTCTTATTACCTAAGGAAGGAATGCTACATCCATAAATTCGGTATGGAAAAAAATGCGATCGAAAGCGGCAAGGATTACGTGTTATTTGTTTCAGAAAACCAAGGTAATAAAAGATCATTCTTTTAACTCTCGTACGAACCACAAGTTTCGATTATAGGGCTTTTGACTTGCTTGTGCTTAATCTGCGGCCCTGAGTTACTGTTTTATGAGTGGATCTGGATGAAAACTGACCTGCCAGTCGCATTAGCAGGGGACTCAATTAATTCTACCCTGTAGGTACTAGAATTGCGAAATAGGGTAAATTGTTTCATGACCTAGATAATCTACAGAGTGACATAAATGTAAACAATAACAGAGCAATCGTCCTTCCGTATGCCTACTATTTATTATCGAATGGGAGGTGTCGGCCTGTGATGTCGGTCAGATTCGTGTAGAGGGGTTTGACATGGAAAATGCTGTGCTTTTTATTATGTCAGCTTCACGTTTGGTGAATACCTTGTGTCGTGTTATCCACTTTACCAGCCTCAGCCTGTTTTTTTCTTTATGGAGCATTGAACGGAAGTGATGAAAGTTGAAAGCCATCTTGTGAATCATTTTTCTAGATACCATCGGTAATATAAGTGTACTTCTCTTGTTGGAGGAACTCTCGTCCGCCCTCCCTACGAAGCAACACAATATTTTCGATATGGTAGCGATTTTGTATGCCGTTACTATGGAGTATATAGTTGGTTTTTTCGGATATGATCGAACAAACTAGACTTCGATTATCAGTACGTACAGGTCACGTCCGTATTTCCCTTTACGTCATTTACGTATGCAGTCGTATTATCGCGTTCATTAAATAACAAAACTTAATCACGCGTGCACTATTCTTGTCACGGTGTTATGGTCCAATTTTTATTTTTCAAAGCGATTAATGTTAAGACTGTAATTTTGTTGAATTAACTCTGTATTCCCCCCAAAATACCGTGAGTGACAGGTCATCAGTGAATGCACAATCTTGGAGAACCAAACATTGTAGGTGGGGTGACTTTCAAGAAAACAATTCTAAGTCTTGTGTTGTAAAATATGTAAACTGAATTAGTCGAGTTGAAAACGTGGGGAGCAGAGAATAATAACACTATAGCATACTGTTTGTGGTGCCTAGTTGGCATAGAGGATAGTAACGATTCGCTCCCGTAGCTAGGCGGTGGTGTCGTTCGCAGTGGCGGTTCCAGGGGGTTGTCATTGGGGGTGCTGCACTGTTCATTCATTTAAAAAACTTTCATCATGACCACGCAGTAGAAGTTCAAATTTCCCACAAAACTTTATGCAGTCAATATTCGGACTTGAATTCGATAACTAGGTCTTGTGACTTGGATATACTGACAAGTCCATTATTCAATTATTCTACATGAGTGCCCATTTGTAACATGTTGGCACAAGACCATTTATCCAATTACTATTATGTATTATGCAACCTGTGATAGTGTCACTAATCTTAGTGCTTGTGCTGCGAGGTAGTGTTATTAGTGTTTTAATACGTTCCCAAATTAAACTGTTGTAGAGAAAGGATATACAGTCGATTGGTGTGTCGATGACTTCCAAGCCCATAACATGAGTTTTTCGATTGTGAGAAAGAAAAGGAAATTTTGTTCAACACTCCACGAACTCCTTCTTATTATGCATTCGCACCATTATAAACATCTCAATAAAGTCATGTTTTCTCCTACACAATCCAACTGCGTAAGAGTCAAGTCTGGACATATCTACACGTCTCAGTGGTAGCAAAGACAATGACAACTTCCATAAGAGATTCTTACACAATGAGATGATGATGAATCTGATGTTATGGTTATTGTCTTGCGTTCTCATTTCACACCTGGTTGGGATCTATAATTGTTTATCTCTTTTGGCTGAGATATGACTAAATGGATAAAATACCAATATGACTAACTTTATTCATTTTCACAATGTCATAATTTAGATATGAGAACTTAAGAATTAAACACCTCATGGTAGGCTGTGCAATAAGCTGACCCTCACACCTGAGTAGAATTAAAAGTACTAATATTTATAGAGATAGACACCAAATCCACTACATCTGGACAAGCAAATGTTTCGCCAGCTCTACTTTTCCCCGTGTTAACTCTTTAATGTGTGTCTTATCATAACTATCCCTAGGGTTATTTAGGGACTATTCAGGAAGTATAGGATGGTGGTATTTGTCTAAGGTGGTTGGTTCTATGAATTGTGTAGAATATTTATACGAATTTTTTTCAAGTAATTTCCTTTTTATTACATTCTGCTGTGTGATTACTTGCGATAGCTGTGATGCAGCTGTATGAGATTATCGTTTTTATCAGATTTAGGGATAGTAAGCCGTTAGGTAAACGGTGGTAGCCTAAATCATTCTACGAGGCGTTACCCTCATGCTTTGCTTTTCTGTATGACTGATTATTGGAAATCCCACAATTCATTATATCCGCTGTGTCCACCGTCGCAGCTGTTGGTTGTTTCGAGGCTGTTTTTTTAAGTAGTTGATAAATTGTTTAGGACCCTAGCGCGAGTGTTGCAACCTTCTGGTTGAAGGTCCATGAGCTCCCCTGAATCAGACTACATTAGGTTTTTGTCTTGGCGGCTTTCCTCCTGGTGGGCTTTATTACTGGGTTTACAAACTCTAGAGATGTTAGCCTAGAGATGTTTCGACATTTAGCCTAAACTTTTTTTTAGCAGGATGAAGGTGTGCTTTTGGAAAAGGCTTTTAAAGAAAGTAATATTTTTAATGTAATTTTTCAAAAAAAGCAATATGGATAAATCTGGTTGTGAACACAAAAATTTTACACGTACAAGAAAAAAAATATTGACAACCAAAGTGCACGCTTTGTGACTAATCTCCTACTGTTAACTACATAATATGAGAAAGAATTCAACACGCATCTAATAAATTAAATGAAGTACACTTGAGTAGGTTTCCTTTTTCCTAAACTATGTTTGGTTTAAAAATAATTTTTTTGTCTGAAAATCAATTCACCGCTGGACAGAACTATACTTGCTACTTACTCGTGATTTTCAAATCTCTCCCATAACAAAAATCTGTGTAAACAGTAGAAATAATAATGGAAATAAGAAAAAAGTTATGGATATGATGAAAATAAAAATGTTCCAGAGTTCATCGCTGTTGATGACCTATCTTGAAGGACTTGCGTGTTGTTACACACCTTTGTCAAAAATTGGCACCTATTGGGGATTAAATCGCTACCTATGATCTCTCTCAATTCTCCACTATGTCTAATCTTGATCTTGAGATCTTGGTTTTTTATGACGCTAACTGCTGAAAATCCCGCAGCGGCGCCAGTCGCAGATATAGGAGGTTGCCTAAAAGATTAATATTTTCAGTGCTCTCTTGCTCTAAAGTGGGAGACTTCACTGTTTTACTGAATACCCAAAATTGTATGAATGTGTTTGATTATCATGGATGGGAAACCTCGCATGTAGTTGAAGAGTCATAATGAAAGTTCGTAATTAGTTGTCTTCCTCCTTCTGCGTACTGAACGTCCGAAGGATGTAAATTAGTAAGTATTCACCACTGAAGGGATTTTGAACCCATTGATAAACTGTCACAGTTTTTCAGGAAAAGTATTTTTTCCCCCCCCCGCCTCTCCCCCCCACTCCCCCCACCCCCCCCCCCCCCCCCCCCCCCCCCCCCCCCCCCCCCACCCCCCCCTATTCCCCCCCCATAATGAACACTCAGTTGAGATAGGTGTCCTGTGAATTATAGAAAAAAAAAAAAAAAACAACTTTCTGCACTAAAATCTATTTCATTGTGTGATGGGGCCGAAAAAGGAGAGCGCCCGCGCCCCGTACGCGCCTGCTTTTTGGGCAGATTTTATTCGCCCATGTATTTTAGAAGTGCGCGACGAATAGCCAAAGCTCGAGAATGTGAATTCTTCAAGATTTGATGAAGTAGGATGATATGTATCTAGGCCACAATAATGCCTCTTTAAATTAAGTTGTGGTTGTAGGAATTGTGTATTTGATAATAGCTGTAGGTTTTTATTTGTCGTTTTCGGCTATTCCTAAGTCGCGCAGTCATAATCGCGTGTGATATTTAAGTTTTCAGTAGCCAAGAATTTAATACGCCAGCGCGCAGAAGATAAGTGAGCGGATTCGACCTGGGTTTTAATAAGAAGAAGCGCGATAACCAGCAGTGGGCCCTTGATTAAGTAATTCGCAGCCCCAGGACGGAGGTAGCGGACGGTAATACGAAAGCGCGCTGTGTACCCACCACGAAGGGGAACAAAGAATGACATCATCGGGCACTGTTGGGTGTTTTGTTTAGTCGTGATCGATCTGTGTGTTTCGAGTAATTCATTAGAACTCATCCAAAACAGGGGGGGGGGGGTGGGGTTTTGATATAATGTTCGATTTTTCAGTGAGGTTCCTTACTTTTTATATTAGAAAGTAAGAGTTGTTCATGGTATATTCACAGGTCGAAAACATAACACGTCGGTTTAAGGTGTGTCGATATTTTGTAATTATCAATTTATGATATGTGAGAGTAATATACAGTTTATATATATAGGTATTGAATGTCTCTTTTTGTATTTCTTTTGGGCTACTAGTGAATATAATAGCTTTGTATTTAAAGTTTTTTAGAATGTCTTCTGGTATAGGGATGTGGTATGGTTTTCTTTTCACATATGGTGTTATTTTAGTTTGTTTCTGTATTGATGAAGCCTGTAGATAGGTGTGGACAGTCAGTATATGATAGTTTTCAATTTTCTCATTGTATATCCATTACTTGTTCACAAACGGCAGTTTGTTACTGATGATATCTTGATTGTATAGTGGATGAGATATGTGTTTAGGGATTGGGTTAGTTTGGGATCTCTCTTTCAGTTATCTTTATGAGTATTTTCCGTTTGTTGAGTCATAGATTTTAAATGTGTCCTGATTCTAATATAGTGGGACCAGGAAGTCACGCTGATTTCAATTGTAATGTGCTATGTGTATGGGTACAGGAATGTATCTCGGGAGTTTTAGAAATATGTAGGTGACAAATATAGTCTTATAAAAGGATTCAGTTCTATGTGTGTCCAGTTGGTGTTGTTCCGTGTCCCAGTTAATATGAGGGTTAAGATCTCGGTTTTATGCTCTTTGATTTCAAGCTTCTGGTTGCGTATTTGGTCCATTCATGATCTTCATTAGTGTTGTGCTTTCTGGGGCTAGTATTTGAGAGCATGATTGCTCAGTTCCTGATATTAAAGAACAATCTAAACATTCCGCCCTCTGCGTTGCTTTATTTTTACGCAGTAGTCATTCTAGTAATCAAGATTGACGGCGCCCCCCCCAGGTTGACGGCGCCGGAGCTGGATGAACTGGGCTTTATCGTGGGTAGCAGGTGGCACCGATGGCGGCAGATAAATGCGGATGAGAGGACTAACCACATTCTGCATCCAAGTATTTGACTTAGCAGTCGTATGGCTTGAGAGGGGCACCCCGTAAGGACCGAGAGGAGAGAGGTCGCTCCTTCTGCTCGCTTTAGGAAAAGCAAAAAGGTGCACGCAGTGGCGTGTTGATGGTCCCATGTCCGACCACGATAGGGGGCAAAGGCGGTGGTGAGGTTTGTGTGTTGAATTTAATTGTGTTTGCCTTCGTTGGTAGAATCAAGGTACCACGGTCTTTTCTGGGAAAAAGTTGAAATCGTGCAGATTTGAACTCCCCCTGTCACTGGAGGTGGTAGGCGCGGAGAGCTCTGGCGGTGGGGTCATATTCTTCTATAGGTTACAATCGGTCCCCATCAACAGTTACATCATAGACATCTAGATGTCAGGGGATGTATCATGTACGCGTTCCTAGGTGGCAGAATCTAACTAGACCTTTATACCTCTGAATGATAGTCTGTTATTTCTTAGTACTGGCCCAATCACAACACGACTCACAAACATTTGAGTGTGGCTACCGGCACTGCGTTCCGGTGGCCGGCCCGTGGAATTGCAGGGAGGGGATGATAGCTGTATGGTTAGGTCGTGGTTTGTCAATCCATCCAGTGTCGGGTTACCGACGGTTAATGACTATTACACCACATGGGGCATCTGACACTTTACACTGCATGTATTTCGTGTCGTATCTATCGCCTAACGTGGTGTATCAGAGGGGGGGATAGTGGGGGAATGAGAAACTGGAAGGGGGGTAGGAAAAGCAGGATCTCGCCTATCGATGCTGGGCAGTGGAACTGCACATTTTTGGCTATATACAGGCATCCACGTGGTTTGTAGACCAGGGCTGCAGTGACCATTTACTACTATTTTCATCTTTACTCTGGCATGGCCGTCCCAGTGGTTGTCGTCAACACTGTAGTTTTATTTGTCTTGTTATCAGCATAATTCATAGAATAAACACGGGATACGTTGCGCATGTTAAAATTGATTATGTGGATCTGGCATATCGTAAGGTTCCCCCCTCCCCCCCAAATTCCCCCCATGTTTCAAGCGTCTGATGTTGGGATCCTGCTGCAATGCGATTGTGTGTGGGGAATAGCATATCAGAAGTAGTATGAGCTTAGACTTTCGAAATGATATTAGAACTCCATGACGTTCTGGAGTTGTGCTTTATCAGAATTTAGCATCTGGTCGGCGTAGTGGTTTGTACGAATGTATGGATGTGCCTAAGGTCAGTGTATATACATTTTGCGCAAAACTTGAGCTCTTATTGTGCACAGTCGAGCCCCCTTAAGATCGAAAAGTGTTCCAGGCTGTGTGGAAGAAAATTGTTACCTGGCAAAAATATGTAGCTGGCCCTCAATCGAACAGCAATGCCATAAGTATATATTCATAGGCCCCGCGTATATTAAACATAAGCTGTACGTTTCGAACATACGCCCTGTCAGTTTGTTTGCGCTCTCATAGTCACTATGGACGCTCTACATAGCCATTAGTGCTCCCTGATTTCTAGTACTACGTAAGAGTTATAAAAAAATAACCCAAACCCTATCAACCCCACCCCCTCCTCAGAACAAACACTCACCTCCCCCATATGAGTGCTTTAGAAATGATTCCTACATTAACTACAAACCAAATAATCCCAACGTCATAAGATTTGATTCTAAACCCAATTACTTCACATGTTGTGTACCCTCCCTTTGCCCAAAACTACCCCCCCTAACACCCCCCAAATATATGTATCTATGTGTCCCCCCCCCCCCCCCACAGTGCATTAGGACTCAACGCACTCCAACTAAATATCCAAATCCTTATAATCCCCCCCCACCCTCCCTGCGTTCACCTAAAATACCCCCCCCCCCCCCCCCACCCCCTGTGTTCCCCCCTCATACAGTCCACACCCCCCCCCCCGCCCCCCCCCTAATGTTTGTCACTCATGCTCGTACCCCACACATCTAAGAGTGTGGATTATACTTTTCCTATTAGAGATATATGTAAATAAGAGATCCCCCAGATCAAAACTCAACTACTCCTGGACCAGATTTGGATGGGTTCTGGCGTTACGTTGTTTCATAGCTGAATCTGTCAGGTGACCCTAAGGAACCCCAATGTAGTGACAAGATTATAAAATGTGGATCGGCACGGGGACTGCGTTCAAAATATGTATTAGTGCTCTGAACCTAACTGGTTTCGAAGTATGTGCTCTGTCTGGGTACTGATCGCGGTTGACGTTTCAACGTAAACCCAATCTAATGATTTCTGTTGTCTAATGAATGCAGTTAATTTTCAAGCGATGTATACGGACTAATCTGGGTATGGGTAATGTATCGCTTTATCACTGTCCGTCTGAAAAAAAAAGAAAAGCTAATAGTGCATTTAGTTCTTACACGCGTGATGCAGTAAGTACTTTGTGTAATCGCGCGACGTGGTAGAAATAAGTTTGCATCGTTCCCGGATTTTCATTGCGCGCGAGACCCTCTTACTCTTTGTTTCTTACTTTTGTCCATCTGTTCGTTCGTTTTGGTAACGCAATATAATTAATGTTAGGATTAATTTAGGTCATTACGCAGTACGTCTCAATGTTTTTCTTAGAAATGCAGCACACGTTTCATTGAAGAAGGCGGGTAATAATACAGTACGCTTTTATATCAACGTGAAAGCGTTACAATTTGCAGACGAAGCAGAAAACAGTGTAAAGACAAGGCAGGGATTTTCGAGTATCCTTCTTTTGTGACGCACTGAGTTACTTGTTAGATGTTTACCATTGACCTCTTCTCTTTATTAATTTTATTTGATTAGGGTTCATCCAAATATTATACATAAAATAATTCTATTATTATGTGGGATTAGGGACTAGTTCCATCGGGACACCTCCCCCTCTTAAAGAAACAGGACATGTCTTATGATTCGTCAGTCATGTGCTTTGTAATTCTAATTAATATACAATCATAGAAGATAAAATTTATTATTAGTTTCTGGGGTTGTGGATGGTATACGAGTGTTGATTTCTTCATTCATACTGGATGGCGGGCTTAAAGAGAATAATCAGCTCGCTGAACCAAATTGGTGTTGCTTTCCAGATAGTACTTGATAACCTCGCAGATGCTAAAATTATATGGAGCCAGAAAGCAAAGACCATCGGAGTAACCTAGAGTAGTACTTCATGCTTCTAGCACTGTGCTAGACAAAAACGAAAAGAAAAGGTTTGTGATACTGTTTGCAACTTAAATGCTAAAAATTATTTCCCATATAGAGGTAAAATATTGAATTTCTCTTGTTGTATTGCGCCCATTAATTACTGCATGAACAGTCAGTCTTTTTTCGCTAGTGAAGAGTGTGTAGAGTAGATTGATGTCAGAGATTTATTCAACTTTCTGCTAGCATATGCCACTGGGCTTAATTCCCCATCCAATGCATCTGATTTCTGTAGTAGAGTTGCACCTAACCCAATATTACTTGCATCCGTCCTTACTATGAATTCTGACTTAAGTCAGGTAATTTCAAAATGGGTTTACTTGTGAGCTTTTCCTTCAATTCTTGGTAAGTCATTTCACATTGTGGTGTCCATGTAATGCGATCTGGATGTCCTTTACGTGTCAATTCCGTTAAAGGTGCACATATGGAATTAAAGTTTTTGATATACTTCTGGTAGAAACCACATAATGAGACAAAGGATCTCACGTCCTTCTTGGTTTGTGGTCTCGGGGCTTTCTGTAGTTTCTCTAAATTCTTTGGGTCAGGGGTCATGTTTCCCTGATAAACTGTGTGTCCCAAAAATTCCAATTCTTTACATCCAACGCAACATTTGGTTGGTCGGGCTGTTAAATTTGCCTCCCGAAGTCGATCAAACAGCATGTTCAGAGAGTCAATGTGTTCCTCAAATGTTTCTGTTGCTATAAGGATATCATCCATAAAATTTGTTATACAGGGATTATTCAGAGGATCCAATAATTTTCTCATCATTCTAGAGAAGACACTAGGCGCATTCTTCAATCCAAATGGCAATCTATTAAACTCATAGTGTCCTTCTGAGGTACTAAAAGCTAGGTATGGTCTAACCTCAGGCTTTACTGGAATCTGATAGTATCCTTTACTCAGATCCACTTTTTGAGAAATATTTAGCTTTATTTAGCCTGGCAAACAACTGATTTGTATCCGGCAATGGATCCACCATCATATTCCAATAGGTTTGTATGCCCTGGTCGGTCTGTTAACACCTCTGCATGATTATTTAGAACCTGTTGCACTCTCTCTTTCTGAGTTTTCGTTAAATGTGTACTGATTTTTACCTGTGCTGCTGTCTCACAGGGGTGTAATGGATATTCAAATGATGAAAGTGGTTCCTTTTTCATCTCCATGGCGATGGACAAGGTCAACAAGTGTGTCTCTTCCTGATGTTCTCTTTCCAAATATTTCTTCAGGAGATTCACATGATAGATTTTTTCTTTCCCCTTCTTATCTATCTTATAATTTGTTTCTAGACACCTTCTCTAGAACTGTATATGGACCCTGCCATCCAATTTGTAAACTTATTCTGACTCCCGGGCAAAAGAAGCAGTACTTTCTCTCTCCCACAGCCAAATTTCTGTCTTTCGCCTTCCTGTTATAATAGGCAGCATGTTTCTTCCTGGCTTGTTTCAAATTTTCATTGGCAAGTTTCCAGCCAGTTTTTTTAACCGAGTGGTCAGCTCATTCACATATTGGTATGAAGATGTAATGTTTTCCTCTGCCTTTTCATCAGTCCACGTTCTTAACAAAGCTACATATGGACCTTTAATTGTGTGGACCTATTTGTCCATGCACCGGTATGGTCTCTTCCACTCGAAGCTTTATAGTGATGATTTTTCCTCCCAGAATTATCATTCACAAAACGACCGCTACCAATTTTTCTTTTGGGGCTTTCTCCCCTCTTAAAATTCTTGATGAGAGATTTCCTCTCTACATCCTCTTCCTCCAGTTTGTTTAAGTCCGATTGAGGGATTGTCGGCTTATCCTGGGGTAAGACATCTTTTTGCACTCTCCGCATAGTGGCCATTGTAAAACAGTTAAGTGAAGCTTGTCCGTGAAAAGGGGCTTCCCATTCCATTTGGTCCACTTTATCAAATCTATATTTCTTTTTATTATCAGGCCTAATTTTGCCCCGTGGCGTGTCCAGGTCCTGATCCATGTTCCCACTTGTGGGTGTTCCCTCATGTGCTATGCTACACCTTTCTACAAAATTCTCAATGTCCCATCTTGCTTTGGGCCAATAATAATTGTGAGCCACCTTTTGAATGATGGTACCTATCTTCTCATGGTCCCCATCTGGTTTCACATGTAGGCTCCTTATTAATTCTGTCCTGTATCTTTTTGGAAGAACCAGCTGTCCGTGACCATTGGATCCAGATCCAGCCTTCCTATACATCAACTTGTTTTTCATGTAAAAGTCTCCCTTGCCTGGAGTTGTATGACAAGTTGACAATTTTCTGAAACAAGGCTTGAGTGTTTTATCCCCAGCCTGTGACTTCCTCATCTCTTCTGGAGTGGTATCTAACATAATATCCTCCTCCTGTCTTGAGGTCGACCTGACCTGAAGGGTTGCCATATACACAGGTTTCCTTCTGCAACGGTCAGTGTCATGATTGTCCATCTGACAATTCTTACACCACCTTTTTCCTTGGTTGAAAGATTTTCTTTCATCATATTTCCTTTCATCGAATTGTGGGAATTTATTTTTATTTTCATACCGTGGCCTATCAAACTGGTGCTTACCTTTATTTTGATCTCTAGGATCAAATTTATTAAAGTTCTGTGGTGCCCTAAAGTTATCCACTTGTTTCTTTTTATTACCTGTTACCTCTGCTTGAGCTGCTTGATACCTTTCAGCAACATTTAGCAACTCACCCAGCCTCTCTGCACCTTGTTCCATGAGAAACTTTCTCAGGTCTGGAGCCATGGACTCTCTTAGTTGCTCTATAAGGACCATTTCCTTAAGATCTTGGGTTTTCCCAGAGAAGTCCATTTCTCCAAGTATGTCTCTATTCGTGCAGAGAACTGGTGATAGGTTTCACCTGACAGTAGTTTAGCATTCCTAAATTTTTTCCTATAGAATTCTGCATTCTTTTCATATCTTAACAGAAGAGCCTGCTTTAGCATGTCATAATTTTCCTGATCACCTCTGCTCATTTTTGCAAAAACTTCATAAGCTGCCCCACGAAGTCCCTGAGATAACTTTAAGCTCCACCTTTCTCTCTCTAACCCATACGTGGTAGCTAATAGTTCGTACCTATTTAGGTAGCTCTCTATATCATCGTCTTTCTCAACAAAATGATCTAAATGAAAGTTCATAGCTGAGGTTGAGGCTCCTTGAGTAACCGTAGCATCAGAGGCAAAGGGACTGGCACCATTTTCAGGAGCATGGCCTTGAAACTCAAACTCCCTTAGTCGTAACTCATGTTCCCTTTGTAATCTTTTATCTTCTGCTTCCCTTTCTGCAGCTAATTTCCTCTCTTCTGCAGCTAATTTCCTCTCTTCTGCAGCTAATTTTTTGTCTTCCCTTTCTGCTTCCAATTTCTTAGCCTCTTTGTCAGCCTCAATCTGCAACCTCTTAGTCTCAGCCTCAGCTTCAAATTGTAACTTCTTAATTTCCCTGTCAGCCTCTAACTTTCTTTCGGCTTCAAACCTTCTTTCTTCGCGTTCAATAAATTTGTCACATTCCGTAGTAACATAGGCAACCATAACTTGCCCATCTAATCCTAACTCTTTTGCAGTCTGAACCGCAGCAGATCGAAATTTGGCCAGGTCCGCCATTGTCTATCAGGTAACTTTATATAATGTCTAACCAACAATTCAATCTCTAATGGACAACACAGGCACCGTGAGCTCAACCTTATTTAATTCCACCCAAGGATACCTTTTAATTCTTATATTCCCTGAAGTGAATTACCCCCAATATTTTTAATAGGGAAAGATTCAAAATCCCAAGAGCGAGACCCCAATATATGTGGTGAAGTGGGATGGTATAAATATTTATAGGGGACTTAGTGTACTGACTGAGATCAGCTGTGAAGGTATATATATATCTAATAAGAGTAGTGTATTATATATAACCTTACTTGCTACCACATATCTATATATCTCAGTCAGAATTATTCTGGAATAGTGTGATGACTACGTTATGTGTCTAGGGTATGTGTATGATGAAGTGTAAGTCACAACAACAGACAGATAAACAATTTAATTTAATCCACTACACTTGACAACACTGTGACACTCACATACATATAACACTCTATGAGAATATCTTAAAGGAGGCACTGATAACTTTCAAATAACAATATGTATTCATTACTGGCATGAATGAATATGTGTCCTGATTCAACTACAAGGGAACCAGGAATCACAATCAATTTAAATTATAAGTTATATGTACAGAATTTACCAATATGAATATAGTAGTGACATATATTATTCCAAATATCCTATGTGTGTCAGTTGTGTAGTAGTAAAATGAGGTAATACTGGTTTTGTTTTGTTCAAGCTCTGTTGGTATTTGTCATCATGACTTCAATAGTTTGTCTTTAGGGACTAGTATTGGAGATGTTCTCAGTTCCTGATATTAAGACAATTAAATTCCCCTTTGAATGTTATTTTTATAAAGTCATTTCAAGATGAGGGGACATAATGTTGAGCTCAGCTGGCCAATTCGCTTATCTGGCGTGATGGCGGCAGGAAAGGACTCCTCTGCTCGAATTCTCCTCTGGGTTCAGGAGACACCTCACTGATAGCTAAAAAGACCAAGGAGTATGCTGTCCGACTCAGGATTCAGCAAAACTCTGACTAGGTGCTGCTCAGTACCATCAAGACCACGGTCCCACAATTTCATGGAAATAAACACAGATACGTTGATTAGCAATGAATTCTGGCACAAACTGGCACAAATTCCCATCTGCTTATGTTCCAGGCTTTTATTTTAGCAAAATATGAGCTGGCTTCAACGCACTGTTGCTTTATCAAGCTTATTTAAACGAGTGGTTTCGAACTAACGCTCCCAAGTGTGTATATCAGCGAGACTGGCCAATGAGCCACGTTTCGACAAGTGTTTGAAAAAATGTTACCTTTCCCCGTTTCCCCTGACAACGAAAGATAGTATTTATAGTCCGACCAATCGTGGTTAGGCTTTCATTTGTTGCGCTCCAATCAATTGGGAGTTTACATGGTAGGCTATTTATGTAACGTAAGGTTTTTTCAAACACGTTATAAAAAAATTTTATGAGCAGAAATGATTCCATGCTGTCAGGCATCCTCACTATTTTATTTTGGGTATAATTTATTAATTCCTGGACTATTTGCGTAACGTTTTACATATTATTTGTCAGCAAACCCTAAGGAACCCAAAAATACAAATTTAAAGGAGCTACGTGGCTGCGTTCAAAATATGTATTTTCTACCTCCTGTTTCGAAGATGCGCTGTCTGGGTACTGTTATGTGTTCAAACGTAAACCCATCTAATGTTGTCTTTCCTAATAAGAGATTTCAGGATTTATAAACCTAACTCTGGGAAAGGGTAGTGTATTTTATCACTGTCCGTCTGAAAAAAAATTAGTGCATGTAGACTTACACGCGTGATGGCAGCATTTGAGTATCGCGCGACGCGTGTTGCATGCGTTCCTGATTTTCAGCCCTCCCCTCTCTCTTTATCCTTTTGTCCATCTGTTCGTTCGTTTTGGTAACGCAGTGTAATTAATGTTAGGATTAATTTAGGTCATTACGCAGTACGTCTCAATGTTTTTCTTAGAAATGCAGCACACGTTTCATTGAAGAAGGCGGGTAATAATACAGTAAGCTTTTATATCAACGTGAAAGCGTTACAATTTGCAGACGAAGCAGAAAACAAGGGGGATTTCGAGTACATTCTTTGTGACAGCACTGTTATTTTCCCATTGCTCTTCTCTTTATTAATTTTATTTGTTAGGCTTTATATTTACCTAATAATTTATATATGTGGATTAGAATATTTCATGACAATCATCATCTCGCCCACCCTATCACAATTGGCGTCGTCGACAGGATAAGGCAGACAGTGACACCGAGCAAACAGCGAACGAACAAATAGTGTAAACACCCAGCAGTGCATTCCTGCAGCAAGATGGCTTATGCGCATATGAAGGTACTGTACGTGGAGGAGCCAGAGATAAGGTTGTTTAGTGGAGAGGGGAGACCCACTTGGCAAGAGTTTGTGGGAGATGTGGAAGCCGCGTGGAAGGTGGCGCCTTTTTGTGCAGAAGACAAGTTAGACATGATATGGAACAACGTTACGAAATGGGTATCTAGAGAATTACGGATACATGGCGGAGCCAAGGCCAGCCCTGAGCAGTTACTGGAAATTGTCAAAAAAGCCTACAGCGAGCAACCACAAGTCAGTGAGGTGAACAGGAATTTCCCTTGGGAATATGCTGTTTATGGTGAAAGTAAAAAGCCTGAGACACGGGTCCAGATAGCAAGTGCAGAAGTTAAGAAGGAGGAGGAGGCACTCAGAGCAGAATTATCCTTCCTAAAGTCCCAGATAGCACAGATGTCAGAGTCCAGTTCGCCAGCACAAGAGGAGGTGCAGAGGAAAAAAGCCCCAAACCAACCGCGGAAGCAGCCAAAGCAAGACGAGGAGGTGTGTCCGCGGGAACAGCCAACGCAAGACGAGGAGGTGTGTCCGCGGGAACAGCCAACGCAAGACGAGGAGGTGTGTCCGCAGGAACCTCAACTAGACCTTCTTGCGTGTGAGAGTCAGGCTGTTGCTAAGGAAAGCTGTGAGCTGACAGCACCGATAAACGCAGTGGCACCGACAAGGCGAAAAGGGATGTGCAAGTGGTATAGTGTCCGCAGGGGATGGGGATTCATCACGCCAGATGATGGAGGTATGGATGTATTTGTACATCAGACCAAGATCTTCAGAAAGGGATTCCGGAGTCTGGCGAGAAATGAGAGAGTAGAGTTTGACAGCAAACCATCGGTCCAGGGCATGGAAGCAATTTATGTATGCGGCATTGGCGGTCAAGAGTGTAAGGGCAGCAGAAAGCGACCCATGGCACAGAGGAAGCCCAGAAAGATAAGATGCTACAATTGTGGAGACTTGTCAGACCACATGGCAGCCAAGTGCCCTCAAGGCCCGCTTCCGAAGAGATGTTTTCATTGCAAGTCAACTGAACATTTGATAGCCGCCTGTCCCTCAAAGAGCTCTTTCCCGAGACGTGCTACCACAACCAGGTTTCCTTCCGGGTGCAAGCCAAGAGATGACCGTGACAACTGTCACCCTAAGGGAGCCGAGAAGATTGGTAGTCGGTTAGGGGAGGAAACTCGTCTTAAGCAGAGAGGAGGGAGTGCAAGTCAAGGTTCAGAGGAGGAGACACATGAAAAGCAGACTGTGGGGAATGTAAGCCACCGTCCACACAAAACGAGTGTCAAGCACGTCAGAAGCAATCCCCCTACAGATTCGACAGCTACAAGCACTGACAGGCAGACGTCACGGGCAGGCAGCGACGCGGCACCGTTGAGCGAGTTTTCAAGACCACAGCAACTGACAGCCCGGCAACGTACAACTGGAGACATGACGACCAAGAGTGTCTCCAGCCAAGTTGTACCGAATACAGAATCTGAGCCCAAAACATCGCCGCTGAGAAATAATCAAACGCAGCACCAACGATCTAAGAGATTTCGACAGAAGTGTCGGAGGTAGTGATGTTGTCGGGACGACAACAAAATCAGGAGGCAGATGTGTGATGGGGCCGAAAAGGAGACGCCCGCCCCCTACCTGTTTTTGGGCAGATTTATCGCCCATGTATTTTAGAAGTGCGCGAAGCATGCTGAGATGTGAATTCTTCAAGATTGATGAAGTAGAAGATATGTTATTAGGCCACAATAATGCCTTTAAATTAAGTTGTGGTGTAGAATTGTGTTATTTGATAATAGCTGTAGGTTTTATTTGTGTTTTCGCTATTCCTAAGCGATAATCGCGTGTGATATTTAAGTAGCCAAGATTAATACGCCCAGCGCGCAGATAACTGAGTGATTCGACCTGGCCTTATAAAAGAATGCGATAACCAGCAGTGGCCCTTCTTAAGTATCAGCCCAGGCGAGAGAGGACGAAACGAAGCGCGCTGTGTACCCACACAGAAGGGGAACAAAGACATGACATCATCGGGCACTGTTGGGTGTTTTGTTTAGTTTTGTTGGGTTTTGTGATGTTCGCTAGTTTATTTGTTTAATGTTTGCTTTGTCACTGAATGGGCTGTAAAAATAAATATAGCCCCTGCCTCTAGAATCAAGAGTTTTATTGTTGTTCGGGTCGGTGCGAGTGTGACAGGAGAGTGATATCACATCACAACATAATCATCATCATCATCTCGCCCACCCTATCACAATTGTATGCAATGAACTGCTGCAAACCTAGGAAGTAGTCCCTTTCTCATCCTTTATTGACTTTTCCCTTTCAAAGAAGAAGCTTCTTTTTGAAGGTCTAAATTTTGTCAATAAGTTGAATCAAATGAGTTTCACTTCGTTGCAGAGACTTATTCAACGAGTTCAACTTTTGAAAAAGATCACAGAAGTATGCAACCTTTAACAGGAAGTCAGTGTCCAGAAAGCACTTAGCACTGACATAGTTTTCTTTTTCAAGATAAGAATAGAGTTTCCGCCCAGTTCAAAAATGCGCGATAATACACGGAAAGCCATCGAGTGCTGCTTTAAAATAAGAGACGTATGCTCAGACCCTAAATCGTGACACATTTTACTGAAAAACCTAGCTCTATGAGGTTGAGATTTAATAAAGTTCACCACATCTATGACAGTTTGCATGACTTCTTTCAAATCAACACTCAAATGCTGTGAAGCCAGTGCTTCTCTATAGATAATACAATTGGTCCAAACAGCATCAGGAGCTTTGCCTCGGAAGAGGGCTTGTAACAGCCCGACATTGAACGAGCACCATCGGTATACACACCAACCCAATGAGCCCAGTCTATTTTATTTTCCGCCATGAAGTTGTCCACAATTTCAAATAAATCTTTTCCTGTCGGACCTGCATTTATGTCCTTACAAAAAAGAAGATCTTCCACCATTTCGTTTTTTTCATCAACAAACCGCACATAACAGATTAAATGAGCATCTCTATTGCTATCTGTGGCCTCATCAAGTGCAAAGCAAAGTCCTTCCCCCTCATTATTTCTATAATCTGTTCATTAAGATCCTCTCCTAAATCTTGAATTCGACGGCTGATTGTACTGTCCGACAAAGGAATGGGCAAAAACTGTTTTCCCACGGACTCTCCAAGCATAATGGACACCATATCAATAGCACATGGTAAAACGAGTTCTTCTTCAATCGTAAGGGGTTTCTTACATTTTGCTACCGGGTATGCTACCTTGTAGGACGCTAGAAGAGCTTTACTTGAGATTGTCGCCTGCTTAGAAAATGCTGCTTTTTCTTCTTTCATTTGGCTCAGCTTTCTAGAGAAATATTCTCTTGGTTTGTTACGTCATTCTTATGAACACTTTCTAAACGGCGCTTCAATTTGCTGGGCAGCATACATTCGACAGAGTGTATTTTGAAACACAAAACACATTGTGGACGCTCTTCATCGTTCACAAGAGTGCACGCGAAACCAAAATCTAAGTAACTTTCGTCGTATTTTCTAAACTTACGTTTCCTTTCCTCATTACCACTTTCTTTGTCATCCTCAACACGTTCTCGCTTTTTACTAACATATGCAAAATTAAAATATTTTTCCATGGTTTATATCAAACTCACAACACAATGAAAAACGTTTGAAAACAGAAAATCACCGCGTTACCCACTATGGTCGTGCGAGGAGAATGCGCGGAAAGTTAATAGGCGGGTCGCGAAAGCGGGACATCAAAGGCTGGCTAATATCACAATCTAACTATTCCGATGATCATGGCCCTTACATCATACTCGTGACGTCATCATTATGTTCTGTCGTTGACTTATTGCGGTAAGCTCGCAGTGGTGTGGAGAAACGAGTAGCCTCGTATGGCACTGTACAATAGGACCCTGTTCACTCTTGAAAATACAATATTTCATTATCAACTTGTAGAGTGGACTTTTATGATACGACATTTAGGCCTACTCGAATAATGTAGAAACAAAATAAAGTAGGACATTTTAAAGACAACGGAAACTAAACTACTGACTTGCAATAGAGTTGATATCCTTCGGGAGAAGGGAGAACCATACACAAACAGTAGGCTTATAAGCTGGTAAAATAAACAGACCCACAGAAGAAATCATTTTCAACTCAATAATGATTGACAATTTTTATTGGATTATTATAATTACAACTTACTGATCACGCTAACGTACCGTGAGCTGTAGATATAATAATTTATTTTCAAGGGTTCCCCTGACACCTGAGAATTATTTCAAGGGTTAATTCAATATACAAAATTTGAGGAAGGCTGCTGTATACATATACTCTTACACCTCCTGTAAATATTAATTTAGAGGCAAGGAACATTATACATGTAATATAACAACATATATTTACAGTTTCAAATTACAATTACAACGTTAAAAAACAATGGAAAAACAAAAACAACCAAACAAAACATACATAAAATCCTCCTTCAAACATATCAGACTAAAGTAGTATATAATCAGAAGTCATGAAATATTGGAACAGTCCCCGACTGAATGAGTAGGAAATGAGAGTGGTTTTAGATTATGTAACAAAGATGAGTAGCTCAGAGTCCCATATCAGATATAGATGTAATGGAGTGAAGTGTTACAGACTTCGCTGTATTAGGTCCAGCTTTATAAGATGGAGTGACTAGTTCCCTTCCTCGCTATCTTTGCATTCATAACTCCAGAGCAGAATTAAGTGCACATTTACAGGCTGTTTTGGCTAGAACGTGACGCTACCAAGTTCTGAACCCTTCTTAAAAATTATATCAAATAAATGTAGATATGGTTTTTTACTTTATGCAACAGCTAGAATATGTACATGAGCGTCATTAACCAAATCAGCAGATAGATAGATAGATAGATAGATAGATAGATAGATAGATAGATAGATAGATAGATAGATAGATAGATAGATAGATAGATAGATAGATAGATAGATAGATAGATAGATAGATAGATAGATAGATAGATAGATAGATAGATAGATAGATAGATAGATAGATAGATAGATAGATAGATTTTTTAACCAGCTGCACTGGGGAGCCTGTGGACTTTCCATCCAACCCGGTCAGGAGCTTCGATACTTCCCATCCACAGAGGCTTTATCTCAGGAGCCGTTAAGGTTATTCAGTAAAAATTCCGGTCGATGACACTTTTTCAAATGCCCACGCCCGGTCTTAAACCTGTAACACCTGATCGCCAGCGCATTGTAGTAACCATTACACCAGCGCGGCTCCCATAGATAGATAGATAGATAGATAGATAGATAGATAGATAGATAGATAGATAGATAGATAGATAGATAGATAGATAGATAGATAGATAGGTAGGTAGGTAGGTAGGTAGATAGATAGATAGATAGATAGATAGATTAGATAGATAGATAGATAGATAGATAGATAGATAGATAGATAGATAGATAGATAGATAGATAGATAGATAGATAGATAGATAGATAGATAGATAGATAGATAGATAGACCAGTGCGAGTTCATATTTTTCAGGGGAGTTTACTAAGGTAAGTTTATATGTTTAAGGGACAGAATTATGTAAATTTAAAAAATTGATTTGGAAGTGAATATTTACTTAGATTAATCTACTAATAATTAACGTTAGCTTTTTTTTCTATTTCTGCAGCATGGTGTTATGTATTCCGTAAAAAATATTTCAAATTTTAATTTCGTAATCTTTTTGTCGTCTCGTGTTTTTTAAAGATTACATGTTACAAGAGCAGGCTAGGTATTCAATAATTTTTATATATTTACATTTGTAACTTTCAATGGATAATTATACATAAACATAAACAGTGAGAAGATTTGCAGATTGTTATATATATATAGATACGCCCATCATTCATTGAGAAAGAATTAGAAATGCAGATTATTCCAAACGTAAAATCGTTTCGATGCGAGTCACAGGCAACAACTTCAACCCACAGAAGCCAGATCCAAGACTCAGAAATGAGATATCAGAGGAAGGACTGAAGTAACAAGAAGATATATGGTCCACAACCAGACGATACGTAATGGCCTAAAAACTCAACCCCTGCAGATAAGTAGAACAGTCCCAATAAAGATAGTTTGGCCATGTCTCCAGAATGGGAGAAGATCGGTCAATCCGACGATTATGGGAAACTAAGAGCCAAGGATCCAGACCTCCAAAAGTCCGTTGGGAGGACAGCATTAGACAATCTCTGAAGGACCGAGCACCAGAATGGAACTAGGCCAGGAGAAAGACAGCCAATATAGTATGGTACTCTCTGTTCCAAAACTCTACACCTCACGGTAGAAGAGGAACGACTAAGTAAGCAGTATGTAAGTAAACTTTGAAGACTGAACGCCATAGAGGCAGAGGACGCATGGTATGTAATTGTAATACAGTGACACAAACTTTGAACTCTTTGAAACAGACATTACAAAAAATACAACAACATAAATAGTTTTGTATAAAGCAGTAAAACTCAACATCTTTCCAAAAATTACTCCATGCATTAAAGTTCAGTTACTTACACTTTTGGCAGAATATAGACATCTATTATGAATTTGCAGAAATAGAGCCGTCAATGAACAAAGGATTTTTAATTCAAAACGTTTTCTACATAATGAGCCGTCAATGAACAAAGGATTTTTAATTCAAAACGTTTTCTACATATATTCACACAGAAAACAAAACAGTTAAATCATTCCACGTAGTTTTTTCAGGTAAAACAAGCACTATTAGCGTGTTTAGATAGATAGTGCGACATTAGATTTACTAATTGTAAAAAAGAAAGTAATAGTAGCGTAGGTATGTATGTTTATACTTATATATGTGTATGTATGTGTGTTTGGGCTTGTACCAACGCATGTTTCTGTGTCCGTGTACTTGCAGTTACATTTCTTTATAATTATTTTGACTGAATTGTAATGTCCATTATGTGAAATATTTTTTTATGTGTATTGTAAACAAATTCACTTTTGAGAATTAAAAACACATTTTTTTTTTAATAAAAGAGAAGGTTTGCTTCTATCCCGAGTGAACCAGCTAACCTATTATCGTATTCAAAAGTCATATTCCAGATAAGTAGCATCTCCCTTAAATCTTACTTTATCTGTAGTTTACTTTTAGTACTCGTTAATTGTTTTTAATATTAATTATTGGCTAGGAGGATTAGTTATCTATTAGCTATAAATATTAGTTCTTCTTCTTTCTTCTTCAAGCACCGTGCATAGTGGCGTAAAAGATCATGTCTCTCCACAACTTCCTGTCTCCAGTACAATTTATCAATTCTGCTGTTGAAATCCCTTGAAACAAACATTGAAAACATTTACACAGAACAATCAAAATGAAAAAAAAAAAGAACATTTCATAAACATTGAAAACGTATAAAGAAAGCACATCCCAAAAACGAAGGTTATTTAACACACGTACTTTATCACTGATGCTCCTAATGATCTTCTTGCGCTTAGACACACTGGGATGAAACTTGCACTGCGTTTGGATGCCATTATTCATTACAAAAATAATCAAAAGCAGCGCAAACTGCAAAAAAAAAATGTAAATACAACGAAAGCCGCGAGAACAAGGACGTAGCCTCTCCCTGCTGGGCCTCCATCTGCAACGCTGCGCGGTAGGCGTCCCGAAATGTTTTGCTAACTGCTCGTGGCAGTGAATACTCGCGAGGTGCCCGAAAATGGCAAACATGGGTTACACATTATCTCTCGCGAATGAGCGAATACCGAACACGCGAATAGAGAGAATTGGTTGTACTTTTTGTGTCAAATTTCGTTTGAGAGTGATGTATTTAGTCTTAGTAATTGAGATTTCTTGTGAGCATGATGTCCCTCCTTGTGCGTATAGCACTCTGTGACATAAGCACTTCTTTAACTCTTCCTTAGGGAGCATGGAGACACCACATGCGGCCTGCACGAATCATTCAATATGCTAATGTAGTGGTTGTGTCTGTAGCTACTCGTTTCAGATAATGAGATTGCCAGTCTCATCAGTCGTCACATACGACATGCTTGAATGTTCTAGAATGCATATTGATGTGTATCCGTTCCGTGTTGGTAATTAATCCTCATTATTAGAGTATTGGTGATAATTAATCCTCAATAAAGAGTATTGGTGGTATATAAACTTTAATTTCTGCTTTTATGGCTCATATGTCTATTTCAGCCCGTAATTATTGTCATGGGTGGTAGGGTGCCATGGTTTAGGAGAGCAGGGATCCACTTGGAGACTCTCTATCCTCGCAATGCGTACAAGTGTGGAAAAACCGTGTCCTGCCCATTCTTTGATGTTATCAGCCCAGGATTTTCTCTGCCTTCCTCTTCTCCGTTTACCTTCGACTGTTCCCTGAAGGATCGTTTTCGAAAGGGAGTCATGACGAGTTACATGCCCAAACCAGGCAAGCTTTCGACGTTTCACTGTTGACAAAAGTGGTTCTTGGTGGCATGCATAGGTGTTTATCTTCTCTCTAACATAGACATTTGTTTTGTGCTCTTTATAGCAAATGCGCAAAATTCTTCTATAACATTTATGCTCGAAAGCCTGAATCCTTCGCTCCGTATCTGCAGTGAGTGTCCAGCTCTCACACCCATACAAGAGAATAGATAATACAAGTGATTTGTATAATTTGATCTTCACAGGAAAACTGATGTTACTTTTCCAGATCACATTCAACCTTGTCATGGCAGCTGAGGCCATATTCTATTTCTTTAATTGATCCAAAATCTACATCACTGCAACAAGTGGTAGAATCGTTCCCGAGATATTTGCGGGATTCATGGTGAGTAATTAAAGCAGATGTTCCAAGGCTTTAACGATTGCCCATTTAACGTAATTTTGGTCGGAACAAAGCGGTCTTATGGTCCAATTCACCAGGATATCCCCTGCTTTTTTCTATATTAATTTCCATCCCATACGTTCTTGTTACTTTCTCCAGTCTAGAGGTAAGGTCTTGAAGTTCTGATTCTGATCCAGCTATCAGATCAATATCATCAGCAAAACGTAGGTTGCCACAGAGGTCGACCTCCAATCGATATGGTTGATTTATAATCGTAAGAACCTCTTGCATAATATGTTCTAGAAAATATCGTAAAGAGCACTGGGACAGGATACATCCCTGCCGAACTCCTACAGATTTTGAAAAATTCTCCAATGTCGTTGCTTGCAAAAACAGCACTGCTTGCGTCCTTGTATATAGTGCTTCAATGTATCTATGATGTTGGTATCAAAATTGAAAACTTCACATGATCTTCCAGCATAAGCCTTCAGAGTGAAAACCAGACCGATCGATGCTTTTGTGAAATTGCGATGAAGTTATATAAACGTAAAGGTAATCGCCAAGTTAACAATGTTCGAGGCATCTCTGTTTATTCGATGGGAAGTAAGAATCCTTTTGATATTACGAAGATTTGTTCTGAGGTACTTCTTTTTGGTCTAAAGCCAGCCTGTTCCTCTGACAAGATTTCTTCTGATTTCTGTTTTATTCTGTTAAAAAGTATCCTTAACATCACCTTACTTGGATGACTAATAAGGCTAATGGTTCTGTAGTTCTTGCACATTTTTAGATTTCCTTTCTTTGGAAGCGGTATTACTAATGACTGCGTCCATTCTTTTGGCCTTTTTTTTGTACTCCATATCTTCTGGCAAATTGTTGTCATGATTTTTACTATATCTGGTCCTCCATATTTCAAGAAAAACTGCTGGGATATTATCCACACCCGGTGACTTCCCTCCTTTCATCGAACATGTATTAAACAAGTGCCTACTTCCACAGGGACTCTTTCAGTAATATTTTCTGCATTTCCGAGTTTGCCTTTTTTCGCACTTAATGTTGTTTAATTATGCCTAAGTTAGGTCAATTGTTTACAGTTATATAAGGCTTTACAATATTCTGTCCAAGGTCTTCTCATTACAGCTGTTTTTTTTGAGCAGAGCCCCATTGTATCTTCTAT
This sequence comes from Oreohelix idahoensis, assembly GCA_024509875.1. Classification (NCBI taxonomy): domain Eukaryota; kingdom Metazoa; phylum Mollusca; class Gastropoda; order Stylommatophora; family Oreohelicidae; genus Oreohelix; species Oreohelix idahoensis. The sequence goes on along the minus strand of JAMPIV010011822.1, from coordinate 27,046 downwards.
GACAGTTACCCTGGGCTCAGTTGGGTTCTTGATAGTTTTCTAATGTGTCAAAAGCTGCCTTGCTGTTACCTTTGGGCTTAGCCCAACGTATTAATGGACTCACATTGAAATCATGCTACCCAACCAGCTTTCTTTGGCCTGTTTCATTTTCTTCCTAATATCAAGGTTTAATTCACCATGTTGTGAACAGATTGCCATGCTTGCTTCAGGAACCTCTTTCTTAACCTTTTTCATTGATGATCGAGGTGAATCACATAACTTCAAATGTCATCTGTAACATGGTTTGTTTTTTACTTTCTTTTGGCATCGAAGTGGCATTAGTCTACAGACAAAGCTCAAGGTGTACAGAGCTGCGTCTTTCATGTTCTGCTGTATGCATTGAAACATGATGTATACAGGCCCACCAAAAAAGAGAGCTGCGAATTTTTCCTCCAACAGTCTGCCTCAAAGATAATCCCATCGATTGGCAAGACTTTCAGGATACCGTCTAAATTGAATCTTAACTGAGAACATCTGTTTTGATTATAGTTCTTTTTAAGTTTAAGCTGGAGCGCATCAGGTACCATGTCGTGCATCACCAGGGACCATGTCGGCGCCAAAAAGTCCTAGTCTTTTATGGTTTATGGCTACAGAAGGGTCTATTTTTATTATTATGTCCCATGGTCATCAGAATGGAAGCGTGTACAAATGACACGTTAGGAGAGACGTGGGTTCACTTGAAGACATTTGACATAAACTCTCAGCTCATTTTTGGACCATGCTTGCGCAAGACCGAAATTGCTTGGCTCTTATACTCGTATCTGTAAAAATAAATATCGTTGCGAATCTCCTGAAGTGACTGGGGCAGATGAACAGCGGAGACACAGCAGAAAGGACCGTATTCGTAATAAAAAATATGAAGCAAATATTATACACTATAATATATTCCAGGCCCGCATATATATCATATTACCTTCGTACCCATATACTAACCTAATATATTATAAATAATTATATAATATAGAGTGGTCTTCAGAGAGAGAGAGAAGAGAGAGAGAGAGAGCCTTATCTATCTTTGTTACTGCTCATTTATTATTTACATGTAAGCACTCGTCTGTGTGGGTGTTTTTTTTTTTCTTTTGCTTTATATAGACATGTAGAGCATTCCGGTCACACACAAAATGATGCATACTACCAGCTCAACAGAAGAGAACAAGTGGTAATCTTCAGACTCTGCACTGTCCACAACAAAATGAGATACCATCTATTCAACAAGCTAAAGATAAGAACTACCGATCCGTGTAACTGTGGCACTGATAAAATGCTGCTGAACATCTGCTTCAAAGTTTCTCAACATATGCGGAACAGAGAAAGCGCATATGCCGACACGAGTACCTCTCGTTCAAAAGCCCTGCGGAGATTCAAAAAGCCTCAAACTGACTACTGCTTTCTTTGACAACATTCAAGTAGACGTCTGAGAGTGTACGAAGAAGAAGAAGAATATAGACATGACAGTTGATCGTACAAATCTAATATTAATGGACGACCTTAAACATTCAAACAACATTTATTTTCATTGTGAAGGCGGCCTTACAATTACGCCATACATTTTATCTGTGAAGAATAAAATACGCAGTTGTCAACATCAATCTTTGCAGTACTATCTTCAACCAATGTAACATTTTAAGTAAGACTTCACACGTAAGAAGAAAGTAATTTGAACTTACTTACTGTGGCGCAGTGGGTTCGACTCACAGGCATGAAAGGAAGTTAAGTCCACGGTGACAGAGGTGGGGCTAACCTCACTGTTATCACTAGAGGCGCCAGCTAGCCACAAGGCAAACGTGTGAAGTTTCATAAGTCTATCGTGCTTGTTTCTACGGAATTTCATGGAAGACTTCTGCCATACATCCTCGTTGTGCGCCATGGATAACGGCCCCTCTCGGGGTCTGAACTAAACTGGCAGAGGATCTTGGAGCCAGTGGAACAATAAAGATGTGGTGTGCAGAACTCACTGATGAGTGGTATATGCTCTGACACCCATCATTCCACTCCCAAGTCATGGGTCAAATGATAACTGAGTCATTAGTGAATATGACCGTATGGTTATATTGGTATTATATCTTCTTTCCGTCAATGTCCATCAATTGTATTACAAGCCGTCCGCTAGAGATGTAGATTCTTGTATGGTTACGCCAGGCTCGTTCTTCTCTCGTTAGTTGTTGTTAAGGTACATAGTGGTGTACTTACTAACCGCGTTGTAATTTTGCATTCAATTCGACAAATCTGCATAACTCGGCTGAGTCATATAACAAGGTTTATTTACAGAAATACATAAATAAACAAATGCAGCTGGAAATCAAATCAATATTCTTTGTTACGAAGGTAGTTTACCGTAGTGATCGTATTTTCCTTTCTCTCTAAGTAAATTGTGTGAGTTACCCAAAAATCTCGTGAACTCACGATCTAGGTCCACTTTGACCTTTGCTTCCACAACTTTTCAGTACAAGTAGTTGCGCCTTTTACGTATAATACTTAAAGGTGCTATTTTCTTCAGATGATGGAACTTCAATACATCTGTGGATTGTTTCTTGGTTTTTTTCCTTTAATAAAAATCAATTCTAGCTGGGGACAGAATTAAATCGAGATGTACTTACTTGTGTTACTACTTTAAATAGTCTTCCTCCCAGTACAGAAATATAGCAACCGCTTATATTATGTCGTGTGAATAATAACACTAAAGTTTATCACGCTATATCTTCGTTCTGAATAATTTCAAGAACTAACACTTAAAAATACCTATGTTGTTCTGCATAGATGAAATGCTCATAAACATGGCTTCTCCATAACTCACAAGTAAAAACGCAACCTTCTCCGAGGTCGTCTATCTGGAAAAGCTCTCTTTTAAAATCTAAACTTATCGTTAGCTCGACAGTGTTGTGAGCTCTTGTCACCGTCAATGATTGTGAATGGTCCTACTAAAAATGTATGACCTTATCTCACTGGCACGAATAATGCTGGGGTAACAAACCTCACTGTCACATGAATGACTCCAAGACTAAGGTGGACCAATGTGCCGAGAGACTGACCGACTGCTGGGTAAGCAGTCTCGAACATTGGCTGTCTGGAGGGCAAGCGGGGCGGCAACAGGCAGATGTACTCCATAAGGACATTCCTTGCCTCTTCCCTGGTATGGTGGATCTACCAGGGTGACCGAATAATTCCACCATTTATTGCAAATACACCATGAGTACTTTAACTATCCGGAATCATCGCCGGAGCTACGGAGATCGTGCTTTGTCGTCAATACCTGCAGCAAATGAAATGAGGAAATACAAATGCAGAAGGAGAGGTAGGGGAGAGAAGAGTTAGAGAGAGAGAAAAGAAGGGCATGAAAGAGAAAGTTCAAAAAAAAGCAGATCGCCTCTCGATGAAGTATGTGCATATATATGATGCTGGTATCGTCGAAATGCCAATCAACGGGCAGCCATTATACAAACAATCATCTACAATTTCGATATCCTCATGATCCAGGAGACAATTTTATAAGCCAATAGTGTTATCAATTGTCCAGGCTACAGATCTTAATCCAATCCACGTGGGCCTGGTAGACGAGGGCAAGCTATATATGTAAAACATGAGCTCCCTCATACGAGGCTGGATAGGAGTTGCCAAACTGGTGAGGATGCGGAATTGCAGGGGATTGCTGTGAATATAGACGGTCAGTAGTGTCGAGTCTACAATTTATATGCCCATGTCGACCATCTTACAAAAGAGAGTAGTTTGAATTTTCTGGCGGAATTTTCTGAAGTTTCTAACATAAGGTGTTTCCTGGCGATATCACTGCTGTATCCAAGGAGTGGGAAACATCACAGAAAATAGGCATGGTATAGCTTTGAGCCAGGCAGTACTTAACATGAGCCTTACCATCTTGAATGATGGACGCCCAACTAGAATGAAAAATAAACCAAGGGATACATATAGTGCCATAGATCTGGCATTTATCTCTAGTGCTGCCACCACCATGTCCCATTGGAATGTGTTAGATGCACATGAAAGGGATCGCCTACTGTGACAGATGAAATTGAAGATGCACTTTAATCTCACCGGCGCCCCTCTTTTTGTTGAAATCAAAATCGCAAACGTGGGTTCCACGTGTGTCCTTAAATTAGCATGTCCAGATTATCGCGCATACAGCCATGCATTCCGCCATCTGTTTAATTTCTGGTTTAGCCACGCCTACCTGTCTTTGTTTCAAGCGCTATCGATACAGCATTCATATCTCTAACTGTCTTACTTTTAAAAAAAAGGGGGGGGGGGGGGGCTAGCTGTCAGGCACGTAATTTCGTCAGCGACTTGTCCCTGAAAACGGGGAGGGCGGGGTAACGGAGTTCATAGTCTCTAAGATAGAAGGTCGTAAGCATAGAACGCAGAAAGGGTGTTAACCATTGTAACCATCAGCCACTAGTGACATGGTTAACCAAAGTGAAAGATCAGCCAAGGAAATTGCAAACGTGGGCGTTGAACCTACAAAGCTATAACATGAAAATAGAGTACATCAAAGGTACCCACAATACATGTGCGGATCTATTGTCAAGGATACCATACCAGAAAGGGATGACAATAGAAGGGGATGATAAGCCAGAGATAGATGATCGATTCAAACAGGTCAACATCATAAATTCTAACAGAATGGAGACGCAGTCAATATCGGGAACGGATGAAGATTATTCGGAAGAAGATTCACAACTGAAAGTTATCGACTTCAAGAAGGAACAAGACAAAGATCCAGAGATTAGACAGATGGTCTACTTGACGATTCGGGAATGCAGTGTGGTCTGTCCGAAATGTGCTAGGTTATATTCGCAACTTTCAGTCCATGCTGAGATGTCTCAAATGCTAGACAATAGCATTCAAAAAGTGCTGGATATGACAGTATATTCCTTATGGAATTTTTTCTGCGCGACACCGAAGTAGTGAATTCAAAGGTCCTTTCCCTCTATGTATTTGTGATATCCGTACGTTTCCATTATCACTTTTGCAAATTCACTTCTACAAATATCGCGAAAGACTAAGATTACCTATAATTACCTGGGTGTTTGGCGTATAAAACATTTCAGCTCATTTGTATCAAATGCCGTGTCGCAAATCCGACTGCCTGTCTAGACAATACGGGGTTTGTACAATTAAACCTGTATTTCATGCCCATGTGTGGTATGTTTAGATGTTAAGAAGAATGGTGTGCATGTAGTTGTACTCGAGTGAGGTCAACTGTGAAGGTCTCTGAGGTAAACAATGAACAACTGTATTACAGAGTACCTTCCTTGTTACCACATTTACGATCTCACTCTAAGTTGTATTCTTTTTTGACTAGCGTGACTGAAAGCTACATAAAGTGTCTAGGGTATTGTAAGAGTGTTGTTAAAGAATCTCAATACAAAACATATACAAACATATACTAAATACATTGATAAACTCAACCAACTCCAGCTGTTAAATTTTCTATTTAAAATTTCGTTGGTTAAACTTTATTAGTCCTGAGCCTAAAGTTGTTTTGGTCAGGACTTCAGTCAATGAGAATCAATTTAGATGGATAGATATATTTACAAATATATATAAAGATAGTTATATACAACAGACAACATGTCCATAGTACATTGTTACAAATTTTCAAGTTAATAATAATTAATCTATTTAACTACTGGTAGGGCTATGCAGGTTGGGGATTTACATCATCCCAATGTTCTTTTTTTTCACTAGAATTATTTATGTTAGTCTTTTGGAGGAAAGTGTGTGTGTCTATACAGGAGATTTTTCTTTAGTCGTGATAAGTTGTCATAGGCCAGATATTGCACTTATCTGGGTCCTGGAATCACCGCAGTTGCAGTTGGTTTGGCCAAACACTTCAGTCTCCTCTGGACGTGATCTTCTTCAATACAAGCAGGTGCCAGAGACTCTTTAAAAATCGTGTAGACTTCTTCAATGAGCGAGTACTAGCACCAGACAAGTGCCAGCAGGAACCCCTGTCGATGCAAGTTATGGTTCTGTCTTAACATCAAACTAATTTCTCCTAATTTACATGTAAACATACATTCAATAAGAAAAGAACATGGTCAGCCCTTTCTGACAACCCTGCTTCTCCACTATAGTTTGATGGAACAAATGGTACCAGTTTTCTTTTCTCTTCCCTAATGGATGCTACGCCTCTGTCATTCCTGTAGTAATCTTTTCCATGCAATAAGATAGGTGTAATGTTCCTGTATGACCATCATATATATATAGTCCTGTAGTTTTAAACATTCTTAGATAGTCCCTTATATGATGGATCAACATCTAGGCCATGCCTAAGTCTGCCATGGAATCAGTTAATTACCATCTTTTACATGGCCTTTTCTTTTTTCACACAACCCTTTTTAATTAAAAAGTCAATAAAATCAATCTTACCACATATCAAGGAAATATAAACAAGTAACGATGAATTAGGCAATAGAATATGGCACACTTTTATCACTGCCTCTGTTCAGACTGCTTTCAGATTTTATTTATTTATTAATAAAAAGCACAAGTCTGCTCATCTTCTTGCTCCTCTGAATATTTTGGAAAAATGGCAGCGAGCAGTTGACTATTTCGATAAAGTAAAAGGCTTTGGCCAATGAGACCAAGCATCTCTTTTTTTGAATGAATTCTAAAAAAAAATCTCAAACCACTATGCGTTACTACTACCAACTAGATTTGTATATTAGGTCAGCTAATAATATTACGGCTTCCTTCAAATTTCATCCAATCCCCTTCATCGTACTATCTTAGCCGTTCTTTCATCTATTTTTTTTCCCAAAAACATATGCTATCCAATCTAAGCAGACATGACTTGACCTGACAGTATCTCCGATTCTCTATGTATTATTACCAATATTTGATTATCTAATGGACTATTTAGATAACTGTTGCGTGTATATTTTGACGCACATATTACAAAAATCGATATGGCTATTTAATATGGAAAAGATATAGACATTCATTCATTTGTGTATGAAAATGCTGTCTATGGTAAAGCGAGATAACTCATGATTGATTTACACTTTTGATCATAGGAGTAATCGTTCTTGATATTGATTCGGCGCATGGATATGACACCCATGCCCGTACTTATTTGTTAGGGCCAGAAAATATATTAATTTGCTTATTATGTTTATGGCCTGAATTCATATGTATTACATATTATTAGTACAAGTAGAATCAGTCCTATATTGTATATTTTTGATGGGTAGGCAGGACTATATTCTGTTATGCCGCTCTAGCGGAAGTATGAGTTGTCTTGACAAGTCGTGATGAGTTTCGAGGTACTGTTTACAATGGCGGGTACGCATTTTTCCAGGGCTGGTACATTCTTCAATAAAAATGATTTATAAAGTGGTTTTCTTCTGTAGGAGATTGTGTCTCTACTAGAGGTTATGTTAGAGACTCTCCTAATGTACGGTACCATGTATGATTCGGACTCCAGGTAATTCCAGACCCTATTTTTGATGATCTCATGTCGGTTAGACCTAGCTGGAATTTTGTGCTTCACAACGCTAGGGTCACGTTTGTATCGACGAAGATGACGGGCTTCCATATAGCAGTTATGTCTACGTAAAGTAACTGGATTACTGTAGAACTGTTTGGAGGAACTTTAAGAAATTATTCTTATATATTTCAAATTAACTTTGGCTTAGATATACCCTCCTGTGAGTGAGCGACAACTCAGGAAGGCGGCCATGTTTCATTCCTGTCATCGTATTTTTGAATCACTGTCCAAAGAACGGGGCATGTATCTTACTATTCGGACAGTGGCAAGGAGATCTCAATTTTTATAGAAACCCCTTCCATGGTTTCATATATGATATAAACTATGAACATAAAGCAACTTTAGTTACTTACCGATCCGCCTTCACTGACGCGCTTAGTCAGATAGGGGATGCGGCCATTATGTATCATGACATTGGAAGCTATTGATGTACTACCCATTATTTATGAACGTGTCATGACTTGTGATCTGCTATGTATGCCTACAAATTGATGTGTCCACCTGTACCCATGATTTACTCGTTATGTCCCAGTGTGTGCGTCTAAATAAACTGTGTAAACAAAGATTCTAGCAGTCTGCATTGGTGCCTTGTAGACACAAGTGTATGAGTGATTAGATTGGTCAGAACACGAACAGTACACCGTTCGCGTTAATCACACTCTACACTTCTACTCCATATCTACACCATCCTGCGTTGGTTGAATTGACCAAGTTTAGGGCCTGCTTCCCCTGGAGCCTTAGAGGGAAACTACTGTTTACAGCTGCCTTTGCCTTCCCTAACTCAGGTCTAGGACGAGTTACCCATTTACAGCTGGGTAGACTGGAGCATGCCTGATCTCAACAACTCTGTACACTACAATGGACATATACAGTAGTGACACCACAAACAACATGTTACAGAAGATTATATACAGCACTTTACAGTGTGAGAGAACTTTACAATAACCAACTACATATTCTTGGTCAACAAGTCTTCAGGTACATGAATATATGATTTTTATGGGGCTAAGTGGCTTGGTTCAAAATTCTATCTTTTTTCTATGTTAGTTGTTTTTTTTTAAACTACCTCCTGTTCAATTCTTTTCCACTGTACTTTCAAACTAATTACGTCATAAATGCTGTCTGCATGACCCAATTCCCGGACATTTTCTAACGTTTACGTCGTAATTTGAAAATCGCCTAAGGGCAAGGCCATCAAGTTAGTTTTAGTTTTAGAAACAATGTGAGACGTGTTTTGCGTTGGGTATCTATCCGTCCCTCTCCCTTCCACAATGTATTTAGGCAAATACTTCATTTGAACTTAAAAAGTGGTGCGTTTGTCTCAAGGACGAATTTGAAGAATAGGGTACCCTTTTTGGTTCGGCCAAAGCGTTATCAAATAATACACTGAAGGAGTAGGCGACAACTACAATTCTCGCCAAAATTGTTAGTACTATCCTATCTTTTTCTTTATGCACTATACTGTTATATTCTAATTTAGATATTGTATTTAGAAGTTCACCACACCATGCAATTGTCGTATCGGAAATGATTACGCAATCTTTAGCAAACACTTCATGCTTGCATTACCTGGAGTCATTGTGGTATTATCACGTTTAGTGATTCGATTAATCTCTCGGGAGAGACAGTACGCTTGTCTTGACATAAGAAGTGAAGTGCGACAAGTGGAAACATTGACTATAGTACGGAGTTCTGTGCAGCAAAAATGAGAAATAATAGACGGTGGGGGGGGGGGGGGGGGGGGGGGGGGGGGGGGGGGGGGGGGGGGGGGGGGGGGGGGGGGGGGGGGGGGGGGGAGAGGGAGGAAAATGGAAGAAAAATCAATATAAACAGTTGTGTGACCGTTTTGTTGTGTGTTGACAGTTATCTTAAAAAGTTGTTTTTGATTTATTAGCAGATCTGGAACTTGATTGAACTTAACATATTTCTTTGAACTTATACTTTGAAGTCTCGTAGAAAATGTAACTTTCGTTTGAACCGCAGTACAGGGACACACTTATATGTATGAAAACAGTAGACAGTAGCTCACGGCATCAAGCCACACGAGATTTCAGTTTGGTAGAAACTAAAATTAACAAATATATAAATAAAAATACATAATGTGGAATTGTTATTTGGCAGGTGGTAGTTAAGTGTTAAAATGACATGACATTATTTGCAGAGACCGGAAGTTATAACGGTAAACATAGTCCCATAGCAGACACTGTCGTAGGGGAGTGGTGCGTTAGAGACATCACTATCACTACGTATCACTATTTATTAGTTGGGGTGAGGTGACAAGTTCCCTTCATCGCTGACTTGTCTTAACTAAGTAAATTTAGGAAACAATTTCTATAGCTGGGTACGCAGGCGAGTGACTCGACCTGGTTGTGAACCATGTCACTTTGCTTCCACAAGAGAGTGCTCTAAAAGCAGTACCGCTAGGATGCAAACGAAAAAAAGTTATCTAGTACGAAGCTGTCTGTTGAGTAATGTTGGAAATACTAACAATTTTTCCCTCAGTAATGCATGTACATACACACATGTGGTTAAGCTCACTTAAAGCTATCTAGTATGTGGGTTAATGGCGAAAACAGATAACCAGGAATTATAGGAGTTAACAGCCGAAAAAAAAGAGAAAAATACACATCATATTAATCCATGCGTTAAACACAAAGAACAGAAAGCAATAACATAATATGTAGTCCGTGTTCTGAAATCTCCAGTGTAAGAAAACATAGATAGAGACTTAAACAGCCGTGAAGAAGAGAAATAGAGACGGACATGACAGGGATATGGTGAGATGTTGAACGGTAAGAAAACATAGATACAGACTTAAACAGCCGTGAAGAAGAGAAATAGAGACGGACATGACAGGGATATGGTGAGATGTTGAACGGTAAGAAAACATAGATAGAGACTTAAACAGCCGTGAAGAAGAGAAATAGAGACGGACATGACAGGGATATGGTGGGATGTTGAACGGTAAGAAAACATAGATAGAGACTTAAACAGCATCTGAAGAAGAGAAATAGAGACGGACATGACAGGGATATGGTGGGATGTTGAACGGTAAGAAAACATAGATAGAGACTTAAACAGCTGTGAAGAAGAGAAATAGAGACGGACATGACAGGGATATGGTGGGATGTTGAACGGATGGCACAAGAGTAGTAGGTTGATGTAAATTTATTGATGACATTTGTTCTACAGAAAGCTTATTGGTGCTGATGATGTTAACAATGATGATAATAACAAAACATTAATAACGATAATAATGACAAAATATTAACAACCATAATGGTGTCAAAATATTAACAACCATAATGATGTCAAAATATTAACACCGATAATAGTAACAAAACATTAACAACCATAATGGTGACAAAATATTAAGAACGATAACAGTAACAAAACATTAAAAACCATAATAGTGACAAAACATTAACAACGATAATGGTGACAACATATTAACAACGATAATGGTGTCAAAACATTAACAACGATAATGGACACAAAACATTAAAAACGATAATGGTGACAACACATTAACAACGATAATTGTGACAAAATAGTAACAACCATAATGGTGACAAAACATTAATAACGACAAACGTAATCCATCACCATCATCAAGTGAACGTCATAAAAATATTGACAACTCTTATAAACAATGCCGTGTCTTTTCTCTACAGATATATGACTATCACACTCCTCCATTATCTCCTTCATGAGCTTGTGCGAACAGTGCTGTTTTCTTAGTCCTGTTGATTACATTACTCTGTCCAACATTGGGGTCGACAACCGGTTGATTTCGATCTGCAGGTAGATCTCGGGGGATGATTTGGAATATCTTTGGAAGACGGAGCAGGAAATAAGAAAAAACTATTTAAGCTAGGGAAATTTCGGAGTAGCCCTCGACAGAAAGCACTGAAATGTTTCCAGGTTATATAAAAGCTACTTTTTTTCTCGTTCACAACGAGTACACTTGAGGTAGCTTACTAACATTCACTATATTAGTGAACTGTATAAGATATGTGAGCGATCTCTCTCTCTCTCTCTCTCTTTCTCTCTCTCTCTCTCTCTCTCTCTCTCTCACTCTCTCCCTCTCTCTCTCTCAGTGTTTTAAGTGAAGTTAACATTCAGTAACAAATCATTCAATGTATATTTCTCCACGACTCTGTAGATGGCAATGCAGGAACAGATCAACAGGTAAGCGATACAACATTAAATATATTCTCTACTTATTCTAAATTCCCCAAAAAACTTTGAAACTGAAAACAGACATGGTAGATCTTTAGAGAGCTCAGTAGTTGGTCAATGAATCCTAGCAGCTCCTGGGTTGTTTACTCCTGGTCTAACCAAATCCTCTGTGTATCTCTTCTCTTACTGCTAACAATAATGTTGTTCTGAATTCAGCTTTGTTAACTGTAATACCTTCGTCTTGATTCCTTTTTTTTTTTCGTAATTGTGGGGCGCAATCATAAAAAAATGAAACCCTCCCGCCATCTCTTGATGATATCTTTGGAATCTATTTACGTATCCAAAGCAGGACACGAATTGTACACGAATTAAAACAGGTTCACTGCTCAACTCTTCTTAATACGCTTTTTATTACATTCTCTTACTGCCCATTAACTATAGTCAGGACCGGATTATCTATTAGGCTAAGTAGGCTGAAGGCTAGGGCCCAGAAGTCTTAGGGGCCTGTACATAAGGTAACAAATAAATGCATAGATTTAGTACCAAAAGAAAAGTTTGAAGGAAAAACAAAGATCAAAGCTGGCTATTCAGCTTCAATAGAGAAACATCAGAGAAAAAGAAAAGTTTAACACTTGTGATGAATTTACCGTGATACAACGTTAAAATATCTCCAATTATAAAGATAACATGTAGGGAAAATAATAATGCGTAAAATACTGGGAGACATGCGCGCCTATGCCCAGCGGTTCCTGCCGCCAGTGAACCTAACTAGTAGACAGGCAGACGAAACTGTACCCTTTGAGACGGGAGGGGAACGGAGATAAAAATCATTATAACGGTCTGCTCACGTGTTTTAATCTAGAAAGGCAAAAGACGCAATTTGTAGTTTGTAAAGGAAAAAAATCACGCCATAGTTAAACACCATGTAATGAAGTGATAGAAAAAGACCTTAGCTCTTGTTAGAAACAGTCGTATCTTAGACGTTTTATCGCACACGTGGTTGTTTTGTTTCGAATATAAGCGGCTAATGCCATACCCAAAGGTTCAAAAAAATTCAAAAAACTAACCTTGAGAAAAGTAGGTTTTTCTTAAATTTAATAATAAAGTTATGAAATAAAAACCTAGCTCGTTTGATAGCCCATCTTAAGCTGACAAATAATATACTATTAAGTATACAGACGGTCAGATAACACGGACGATATTGACGAAAAAAGACCGTATTTTGTTCCCAATCAGACTAGCAAAACAGTAATGTTGTGTGCATACTTTCACTAAAGTCACATTTTTGCGTCCTTGAGACAGAAAAATGCAAAAAATCAAACTGCATGGAAACTAGCGGGGCAAAACTCGGTAGATAGTGGGCTAAAAATAACTTAGGAGGGCAGGTTTGTGCAGATTGTACATGTAGTTAGCCCAAAACAACAAGTGAAATTGGGAAAAGCCAAAATGTGACCGACGGTAACATTTGAAAAATTGAGATGTACTTTTGACTTTATTTCCAAAATTTAAATTTGAAAAGCTTAGTCTTCTGATCTGATTGGCCAACGCATTTTTATTTTTAGCGAGAAAAGAGACGCACATTTGTGCATTCGATAGAAGTCTGTCCTGTAAAACACAGTTCTTAACTGCTAGTGGTGTTTTTTTCTGCCAGGAAAATCATTAATACATAAAAATTCAGTGTGGGACGCCATTACTATAGCCAGCAGCTCAGCTGAGTTTTGCTAGTATTTAAGAGTACTGTGTTATCTCGCAATTCTGAATTGTGGTAAGGATAAAAGCTGTTTATCTTGTTTATTTTAATATTTTGAGTGATTGATACTGCCATATCATGAAAAATGATTACGACAAGTAAGTGCTTGATTCTAGGTCCCCAGCCGCAGTCCAGGGCCTGAGGAGACAAACAAATAATATATGGAAACCAAACTAAGACTATGGAACGCAGAGCTATTATTGAGATCAGTGGGAACAAATCTCTCACCCATTCTTATTGAATGAAAGATGGAAAATCTATTGAACGTATCTCAGATGCAATGCAGTCTTGGAGAACTGGTACTATTTGAAAAACAACTGGGTAAGATGTGCTATGTTGGTCAGAGAGATCTGACCCAGTCTGTGTAATGTTGGTCTGTGGTGTTGTGTATAAGAGTGGCGCAGTAGATAGAGTACTGACCACATGGCACAAAATTTTGTTTCAGAGAAGTTTCTGTTTTGGCACTAAAGTGGTGCCAAATGCTTTTGTAAAGAGTACACAAGCGGATGTATGTGCCGCCTAACAATTGGTGTGTGTGAAGCCAAACCATTTTACTCCAGCTACGGAGAGGAGTTGGGCCACAAGAATCCTATACCAGATCGTCACAGGCGAGATAAGTGAAAACCTGGCCTGCTGGAGATTACATCACAACTATTCCACCATCAAATAAAGAAATAAAACTATTGAGAAATATAAACATTTACTTCATTCCATAAGTCAATGGACAATGATCTTTATAGTCACAGATTGGGAGTGATGATGCCACCCCAACGAAACATCCAGTGTTAGTTCTCCCAAACACATTATAGATAATAGTACTATTAACCATTCTTATAAAATTATACTTATGTACACCAATTACATTTGATTTTATGCCATATATTATATTGCATTTCATTGATAAAAATTCCATATCAGTTTCATATGTTCTGACCAAAATAAAAATTGGTTCAGAACAAATAAATTTAAAAGATTTTAAAACTTAAAACTATAACAGCCAGAGTTTAGTTCAGTGTATTGTAGAGTTTATTATTATTGTTAGACTTATTGATTACATGTGTGTGTCTGTATATTACATTAACTACACATTACATTTCAGTACCCTAGACTTTTTAACGTAGCTAACATTCAGTATAGTAAAACTGGTCTGTTTGAGGTCGTAATTGGTAGCAGAAAGGCCTTCTGTAATTCACATAATTTTTTATCTCAGGAGCCTTCACAGCTGACCTCATACAGTACACTAGGTAACATAACAACCATACTATAACATCAAAAACCCACTACAAATATTGGGGTCTTGTCTGACGATTAAGTTTATTAAAGATAGTAGGATTTCCTGGTGTGGGAATTAAACTAGTGGGGACAGAGTTTTATAAATATAAAAGTGTCCCTTAAAATAAAAAGTGGAAAATAAAAGTTGATGAATCTTCACATCCAGTGGTAATTAATTGATTAATTAATTAATATAAAATTTACCTGTCATTAATATATTACCTTGGTAATTACATATTACTTAGAATTACCTTAGTCATTATATATTTGAGATTACCTTAGTCATTGCTAAATTGTATGTTGAGTATGGCAGATCTAGCAAAATTTAGATCGGCTGCTGTGCTGACGGCGAAGGAGATGAACATGGAGGGTCAGGTTTTAATTCAGTATGTAACTTCAGAATGTGACAAGTATATTGAAAGGGAAGATAGGAGGTTAGCTGAAGAGAAGAGGTTACAAATTGAGGCTGATAAAGAACCTTAAGAGGTTGCAGACTGAGGCTGACAAAGAGGCAAAAGCATTGGAGGCCAGATTAGGGAGAGTAAAAGGCTCCAATTAGAGGCAGAAGAAAAACGACAGCAAAGGGGGCAGGCAGAAGATAGAGATTGACTGCCGAAAGGGAAGCAGAGAGATAGGAGATTGCAAAGGGGGAGCACGAATTACGACTAAGGGAGCTGGCCAATTACAAGGCCATGCTCCTGAAAATGGTGCCAGCCCTTTTGCCTCAGATGCTACGCCTAGTTCAGGGAGCCTCAACCTCGGCTTTGGGGGTTTCATTTAGACCAGTTTTGTTGAGAAAGGAGGATGACATCGAGAGGGGTACCTCAGTAGATACGAATTATTAGCTACCACGTATGGGTTAGAGAGAGAGTGGTGGAGTCTCAAGTTATCACACCACATGGGATGTAGAGGTAAACTTCTTATGAAGTCTTTTGCTAAGATGAATAGAGACGACCAAGACAATTATGACATGCTAAAGCAGGCTTTGTTATTGAGAGTATGAAAAGGAATGGTGAATTTCTATCGTAAGAAGTTTAGAAATGCCAAAACTGTTTGTCTGGGGAGACATACACCAAATTCTCTGCCAGACTGGAAACCTATTTGGAGAAATGGACTGCTCTGGGGAAGACCCAAGATCTTAAAGAAATGATCATGATTGAGCAATTGAGAGAGTCCATGGCTCCAGACGTGAGAAAATTTCTCATGGAACAAGGTGCAGAGAAGTTGGGGGAGGTTTTAAATGTTGCTGAGAGGTATCAGGCAGCCCAGGCAGAGGTAAGTGGCACTAAGAAGAAGCACATAGACAATTTTAAAGCTCCACAGCAATTTATTAAATTTTGATAACAGAGAACAAGGTAATAAAGGGTCAGGACAAACTTTGATAGGCCCACGAAATGATTATCGTGACAGAAACTCACAGTTCAATGACCAAAAATATAATGAAAGAAAACCGTTTTAACCAAGAAAAAGATGGTGCAAATGGTGTAAAGAAAGACAACCATAACACCGAATTTTGTAAAAATGAAACCTTCAAACATTGCTGCAATGAAATCGGGGGAATCAAAGATTAAAGGTTAATCCTAAGGGACAACAGGAACCTTATCACCCCCCAGTTTGTGAGGATGTTATTTGTAATGGGGTCACCATAAGGTGCCTTTATGATACAGGTTTGGTTTATGATTCAGTTGTGAAGTCTAGCCTAGTGGACCCAAGTCAGTATACCACAGAAACAGTGGAAATACAAGGGGCGACTAAGGACATACCACTCATGACACTTCCCATCGCAAGGATAACGGTGAAAACTCGCTATGTGGAAGGAGAAATCAGAGCAGCAGTGATAGATGAACCAATCTACCCTCTGATATTGGGGTGTAGATACGTCTTCTTGGGGAATACCGAGAGACCTGTGATCATGGCGACAGTGCAGACTAGATCACAGAAAAAGGGTAGGCTACCAAGGTGAAACCTATAAAAATGCACATCATCCAGAGGAATTCCTGTTAGGCGAAGGTGCAGGAATGGCAGGTTAGTATAAAGACCACACAAGCCCATGAATTTCCTTATAAAAATTGCCCAAATCGCCACCCGGGGGGCACCAGCCAAGCAAAGGAGAGAAACTTTATTTTATGAAGAAACAAATATTGAATTGCTACATGAATGCCAACTTTCTAATCAGAATGTGGACACCCTTTCCGTATTCAAACCACAGTGTATCTTTACCCACTTCATTTTTATAATAAAGTGATGGAACTCCAACGGGCATAGCGATTCCCTATCATAAGGAGTTGGTCACATGGGGATTCAGCACCACAACATAAACTTTGCGTAAGCTTGTCCCTATTACTACTTCTGGCTGGTCAGGGATAACGGAGGAATTAAAAACTAAAAATTGATATGTCAAATCCCATGTCCCCAGAATGTTTAAAGGGGAGCTCCAAAAGCATTGGACTGTTACTTCTCGAGCAACTCTAGGGGAAATGCCCATAGTGGGAACACCTTTTGAGAGGGTTACAGTGGATATATGTGGGAACCTCTCACTAACGGATACCAAGAAAGGAACAGTTACCCCAGTAAACCAAACCCATACTTCTGGAGGAAGACACTTTACGTTCACAATGAGAGTAAAACCCAAGCCCTCCATATAATTTTCAAAACATGTATAACAGAGGCCACTACACTTTAACAATATATCACCAAGACCTAGGATTCCCGCTCCTTCAAAAATCTTGACTGACCCATAGTGGCTCACAATGGTATCAATGGCTGACAACTACCGGCCGCAATACAATTTTAAATAAGACAACTAATTCACGCCAACCCAGACACACCATTTCATTGTAGTCCCCCATTCCACAAGGAACTCCTCCAGTACCAATTTGTGAGGTTTCAATGGGCTCGCCAACCCTCATTTCTACTCCTGATGAAGCTGGCACATGAACCAAAAAGACCGGAATATTGGGTAAAATTTCTATTCAGCCCCGCTTAACGTTGTTCTAATGCCCGTATCGGGAGGTTCGTACGTGTAAAATACCACTGTACATAGTTCAAACCGGGCATGGCTCCCGCAACTCTGCTAATTTGGGTAGGCCAATAAAAGGTCCAACCATTTAGAAGACCTTATTAAAGGACCTGGGGACAGATGAGAAGGCCAGCCATGTAGACTGTTACCTCCATCATATCAAATTATGTTCCAAACGAAATAATAACAACTCGTCTGAAAGCTGGATGGAAACAATGGCAAATGATAATTTGATATACAAAAACCAGGAAGAAACATGCAGCATATTTTAATAGGAAAAAGCAAAGGACAGGAATAGCTGTCGGAGAGAAGGTGCTTAGCTTCCTACTACCCTCGCTGCCAGAATAAATTACAAATTTGGAATGGCAAGGTCCATATACGGTTCTAGAGAATGGTTGTCTCGAAACAAACTATATAAAATTGACAAAAAGGGGAAGGACTAGATAGAAACAGTATATACCCGCATGTAAACCTGTTAAAACAGAAGTTAAAGAAGCCCTACTCCAGGGGCTGGACAGACCACTCCAGGAAAGCACCCCCTTAATATTGACCTTGGCGATCGCAACCCAAATGCAAAAGGAACCCCTCCCCTCACATGAATACCCATTACATCCCTGTGAAACAGCAGCACAGGTAAAAGTCAGTAAGCACCTGACTAAAAATCAGAGGGAGAGAGTTCAACAGGTTCTGGAGGAACATACAGATGTATTAACAGATAAACCAGGCCATACAAATTTGCTACAGTATGACATGAAACTGGTAGACTCAAACCCAATCTGTATGAGAGCCTATTCTATTCCGTTCGCGAAGGAGAAGGCATTGAAGGAAGAAATAGAGTATTTGTTGAAGGAGGGGATTATTTCGCACAGTGAATCATCTTTTAGTTCTAGTGTCGTTTTGTTGAGAAAACCGTCTGGGGAACACATAAGACTGTGCATAGATTACAGGAAATGAATGCTGTCACAGAAGGACAAGTGGATCCATTACCAGACACAAAACACAGTTACTTGCACAGATGAACATGAAGGGTGGGGGGGGGAAAAAATACTTTTCACAAGGTGGGGATCTTAGTAAAGGCTATTACCAGATTCCCAGTGAAGCCTGAAGTGATAGTTAACCTTATTTAGCTTTTAGCACATCGGAAGGACATTATGAATTCAATATGCTACCATTCGGACTGAAAAATGCTCCGAGTGTATTTTCAAGGATGATGCGCAAATTGTTGGATCCCCTGAATAACCCATGTATCACGAATATCATGGATGATATTCTCGTCGCCACAGAGACATTTGAAGAACACAATGAACTCTCTGAAAAAATGTTATTTATAGGCCTAGGAGAAAAGCGAACTTAACTGCTAGACCAACAAAATGTTGTAATTGGGATGCAAGAGATTGGAAATTCTTAGGGACACACATGTAAATATCAGGGTAACAATAAGCCCATGACCCCAAGAACAATTGGAAAAACTGCTGAGAGAAGCACCTATACCAACCACAAACAAACACTTGACGCGCGGATCATTCGTGTAGTCGTTAATGTGGGGTTTTTACCAAAAATATATCAAAAATTTTTACAAATTTAATTTCTATATGTGCTCCTCACTGACTGATCTGAACTCGCAAAAGGAACATCCAGATAAAATATTGTTTGGACTGTCGGCAATGTGAATACATGGCAATTTCAAGAGGTTAAAGGAAAAACTCACGTAGCAAGCCTATACTCAAAATTAGCCTGATTTGACAAAGGACTTTTTGTGGGTTGAGAAACAGGTGCAAGTAATGTAGGACCTCGTCGGGGGGGCTTCTGTTGCAAAGGTTCATCTTCACTCCAATGGTGGAATCTGAACCCCAGTCGCTTATTGCAAGCCGCAATTGAATAAAGCGGAGCAGGGAGATATTCCACAAAAGCGAATAAGAACTCGCATGTTTACGCGTAAATCGCTGGTGCAGATAAAGAAAGTTTCAAAAGTCACTCCTGTATGGTAGGAAGCTTGTTTTTTTGTGGTCCAGACGGAATCATACAGCCTCCTAGTTATCCCCTTAAATCTCCTGCCCCCGCCTAAAGCAATGGACCCAACGCAAGAAGTTGCTGATAAACCTATGTCATTATAATTGTTGCCCAACCGATTAACAGTATTATTAAACCTTGAGTAAATCCCGTCATGCGGACCAATTAATGTCCATGAGGTGCTAGATTTCCAGTCATGGGCACCTCCTCCCTGATCAAAAAAATAGAGTATTGGCATGCGTCCCCCCCCCCGCTGAGTCAAAATTTCCGCCCCTCTATGTGGTATCACTGGTATTTTGGAGGAACTGTGTGCCGGTAGTGCATGTTACTCAAGTGGGGAGATGTCCTGGTATTGAAATTAACCGGTGATACAAAACGATAAAAATATCCTCCACAAATACAAAGAGCCCTAACATGCTACGGCATACACTACTGCGCTACAGCATATGTGCTCACCCCCTTGGCTCGCACTGCACCGCCGTTTTCGCCTAAGCCCGCACCGTGAAACTCAACCAAGCCTCGCCCTAGACATGGCCCCCACGACCCCGATCAACCCATCCCGCCTACCCGAGTTCTCCCATATAAGCTCGGGAGTGGATGAACGGAGAATACCCCATCACTTAATGACGGTTTGGTGAGACACCGGTTTGATAAGCTGACAGGCAAAAGCCCCCCGACGCCCAAATTTGTAAGTTTACCAGGTCCACAAATCACGCCACTATCGAAACACAATGTAATGAAGTGATAGAAAAAGACCTCTAGCTCTTGTCTTACGCACAGAGAAACGCCCCCGTCCGTACTCTTACGACGTTTTATGCACTGCCCAAGTAATGTTGTTTTGTTTACGAATATAGCGGATAGATTGCCATACCCCCAACAGGTTCAATACACCCACAATTCCAAAAACCCTACTAACCTTTAGCCCCCGTACCGGTTTAAAGCTTTAATCCATTACCCGAAGTTATGAAATAAAAAAATTACGCTCGTAAGATAACGCCCATCTTATCATCCGCTGACCCAATAATATCTTTTAATTTTAAAACAGACACGGTCAGATAACCCACGAAACGTTATTGACCGAAAGGACCGAAAATGTACCCCAATCTGACTACGCTGAACCAGTATTGGTTGTGCATCAACTTTTCACTAAAGTATAATTTTATGAGGATCCTTGCGACGCTCAACATCAGCTTCTCAATGCACCCAGCCACCAAATCAAACTCGACAATGAAATAGCTCGGCAAACTGATCGGGTTAGATAGAGTGGCCTAAAAATACACATTAGGAGAGCTGGTTTTTTGGTGCAGATTTTAACATGTAGTTAGCCCAAAACAAAACAAGTGAAAAATGGGAAAAAGCCAAAAATGTGAACCGACGTACATTTGAAAAAAAAATGAGATGTACTTTTTGCCTTTAATTCAAAATATTAAATTGAAAAGCTTAGTCTTAACTGATCTGATTGGCCAACGCAATTTTTATATTAGACGAGAGAAAGATAGACGCACAATTTGTGCCAAACGATAAGCAGTCCTGTTCCTGTAACACCGGTTTCTTAACTGCTAGGTGGTGTTTTCCAGGAAATCACTCTCCAGATACATCAAATTCAGTGGGGACGGCCATCCCACTCTAGCAGCCAGCTCAGCTGAGTTTTGCTCGCTAAGTAATTAAGTACCTGTGTTTCCGCAATTCTGAATTGGGTGGTTAATGACTAAACGCATTTATCATGTTTATTATAATTATTTTGATGTTCATTGAAACCATCCCACCTAATCATAGACCCCATGCCATAACCTAAAGAACCCCCCCGATCAAGCATATGTCATGGTCTCATTTCTTACATTCTTCCCCAGCCGCAGTCCCGGACCCACAAACATTAACCCAGCCCCTCAAGTTATCAGTCCCGGAAACCTACTCTAAGACTATGGGAAGCTCGGACCCCTCCCTCCCACATCCCCCGAGTGGGTGTCCCTCTCCCCCCCCTACTTACTATGACATGAGAGTCAGGAAACTAATGACAACCGCCTTCCCATACCCTCCGATGCCAATGCAGTCCTATGCCGCCGGAACCTAGGTGTACCCTATTTGAAAAAACAACCTGGGTAAGAATGTGCTCACTGTTTGGTCATAGAGAATCCCGCCCCCCCCACCGTCTTGTGTTCCCCAGTTGTTGCCCCACGTGTGGTGTTGTGTAATAAAGAGTGGCCGCAGAGTAGATAGAAGTAACTTAGACACATGGCACAACATTTTGTTTTCAGAAGTTTCTGTTTATTGGCCCTAAAAGTGGTGCCAAATTGCTTTTGTTAAGACCGTCTCACACAAGCGGATTGTATGTGCCGCCTACACATTGGTGTGTGTGTAAGACCCTAACCCATGTTAACCTCCAGCTACGGCGCGGCGAGGGCCCCCCTAATCCTTATCCCCGCTCGTCCACAGTGCGAGACCAACCGAGACACACCCAGTGCTCTAGCCTGGTGGATACCTCCCCCCACTATCCCCCCCACCCAATCCCGGCCCACCCACTATTGCGAAATACACCCCATGAACTTCATTACAATACCCACCGACCCATGGCCCATGCCCTCAAAGTCACACGACACCTGCTAGGAGAGAGCATGCTGCCCCCCCGCCCGACCCCTCCAGTGCCACGATCACCCAAAGATCCAATACACAAACACCTACTAATCAATTAAACCATAATCTTATAATTTTTTTAATACCATCTGTACCCCCCCCGAATATACCTTTTGCTTTTATGCAGCCATATATATCTGCATAACCATTAGATACCCCTAGCCAAATCCGTTAATATGTATCTGCCCAATATAAAAAATTGGTTCCGAACAAGCACATTTGATCACCCGTTTTAACAACCTCTCAAACTATCACAAGCCATAGATTAGTTCAGTGTACATTGTAGCGTTAAGATAACCTAATATAAGTATTAGGACTTAGTGTGAATTAACTTGTGTGTGTCCCTGAAAATAACATTAAACTACACATTCCAAATCAGTACCCATAGGACCTTCTTAAACACTAAGCACACACTACACAATCGTACAACATTCATGTCTGATTGAGGGTCGTACCCCCACGTAGGTAGCCGACATGCAGAATAGGCTTCAGTAATTCACCATATATTTTTCATCTCAGGAGGCCGTTCCACAGCTGAGCTCATACAGTACATCTAGGAAACACTAAACAATCATACAATACACTAAACCTCCATTACCCACTACAAACACTCAACATCTATCCGTAAATTGACCTCTAACGTAAAAATCCACGATTTTTATTGTGCTAAAGGAATGGTTTTATAGAATAAACCCGGTTTACCTGACCAATCAATATGACCACTAATTGTCCATATGCCTTGTAAAAGAGGCTTGGCAAGCTTCACCACCCATACGTATCACCCCACGTTTAGAGTCAGTACCCTCTGCATTCAATATCGGATTTTAGATCAATGGGTTATAGTGATGAGCTCTTAAGCACCAGCGACAGAGCGCACCCCCTGACCAATCATATATGTTTTACAAACCATCTGGATCTTGTGTAGATCAGTAAATAGTTGCATGAAGTTAATATTGTTAAAAGCATATTTTGCGAACCCCAAGGTGAGTAGATGGGGTTACAAAAGAAAATGGATTCTCCTCTCTTCAGACTTCCAATTGCACTCTCTCGAGTTGACCTTTCGCAATCCCCCCCCTTCTGCTCAAGACCACCGAAGTCATTCCCACCGATACCAATCGCCAGCTTTCTCATTTACCCATCGTGCAGATTATACGCTACACAGTACTCTCACGCCTCAACTAGACTCCGCATTTTCAAATCGCATTCATTTATCTTCACGCTAATGACGTGTTGTAATCGGCGAGCGCGCACTCCACCTGCTCTGGCTTGCCGGACCCAAGGTCATTTTTTCTGACTCAAATCGGCAGTTACCCCCCCCACTATGTACGCAATGACCACATATGAAGTATTGTTAATACTGTAGACATGTGCATTGATGAGCATAAAATCTTCTAGTTCTTAGCAAAAACATCAGATTTCTTGCTAGCCCCCCCAGAATTTGATGAAAGAAAATAAACACGTAATGCCGTTTCATTAAATATGTTTGTTATCGACCCCCCCGTATAATAATAACAATAAAACAAATTTAAAAAAAAAAACAATAAATACCCGATTACCACCGATTTTAAAAAAAAAAAAAAAACCCCCCCCCCCACCCTAAAAAAAAAAAGATCCGAAAGCAATATTAACAAACTAACATACCGATACCTGTAATACTCTACGTAATGCTCCACGCTCAATCCATTTTTGCATACCACCGTGGTTATAGTTTAAAAACCCCACAACTTACTTGCCTATTTTTCCTAAAACAGGGGTGTGGTGGGCGATGGCATCCAGGCCACAAGTCCAACTGCACTCTCGCCTAGAGTCTTTTTGATTTAATATCCGTCCCCAGGCGAACTGTTCATTGGTTGTTCTGCTGCCACATATTAATTTATAATACGGACGTGGCTAGCGCGACTCAAGTATTGCAAATCAAATTCATACAGGTACCACGACAAGGGAGAGTAGAACTGTCTAACTATACGTACATAGAAGTGTTGTGATGTCCAAACATACGCTACAATAGGTGTTTGTTAATGACACACTATACGACAAGAGGTATGTACCATGATCAACTATATATCTCAATTCGAAGCCGTAAGTAGTGATTCATAAGCTTTGGATAATGACAATCTATTGATTATGCATGGTTTTTTTTGTCTATGTCCTGCCCCGAATGGGAAGATGGATTCAGCTACCCACGGCCGATATGAAGGGAAAACAGGAAGACTCGACTCGCGTAACATATATCTTATCCAGAACGGCACCGAGGTGTTCGCTGGTGAGGACAACTTCCCCTCTCAGACAATCTCCACTGAAGGACGAGCTAAGATTAGACACCAGGCCCACGAGGAAGACAGCTGAGGAAAGATAAGTAAGGCGCTCTCTGTCTGGCAAGAACTATATACCTCAGGATTATGAAAAGAACGACTAAGTAAGTAAGCCTTAACGAACAAACTTATTTACCAATAAACAGACATGAATTCGGCATGCACCGAATCAAACGTTCGATGTTTCGATAAAATTAGGGGAGAAATTAGTTAAATGGCTATTAGACCTCTGTCAGTAATTGGGTTCTAGAAACGTCAGGAACTAACTAATTCAGGGCCGGAACAACTGAGGCAGATCCCAACCGAACTGAGAAAATACAGCTTACATATCTGTCACCGTAAGATTTACAATTAATCCTCTGTCACTTGATTTAACAATCTTTTCAAGGCTGCACGTGATGGTCCACCAGCCTTAGCTTTAAATTCACGAGTTATACGCTATACTGGGGGTATTCTAAGTTTGTCCATACCTTTTCGCTCAAGATCACTCTTGGCAGAGATGAATGATAACGTGAAGAAAGTTGCTTCAATTCTACAGGAAGCCCTTATATTGTACTAATAAATAAACGGTCAACCCAGAGCAACGCGCAGGATTTAATGGTTCGGCTCGTCCAGCCACATTGAGCTACAAGAGAACCTTACCCGACACCGAACTCACTGAGCCTATCAAATCGACCCAACCCCCACCCAAACTGGCGTTGTCCGAGTATTGAATAAATCACCTTTACAAAGGGTCCCATCATATCCAAGAGCGGAAACTATGACTAAGGTAGTCATAACGGGCACCTATGATAAACCCATGAATATATAATGGGCTAGACTCGAAGTCTCACTGAAACTCAGTTAAAAGCTGAAAGTTACTCAGGTCTAATCCCGCCGGCAATTCAGACATGGTCATTTGGGCTCGGAATGGGCTGAAATCCCAAGTAGCACGTGCCTGGTTAGAATAACAAAGCAAAAACCACAAAACAAGAAATCAGCGACAAGATCTCACGGCTGATAGGACGTTAGTATATTAACAAACGATCTATTTTGTTTCCTGATTCTATCCATATGACCGTAAGGACACTTTCGCTACGTTAAGCATGCCTTTTTTCACTTCAGTATAAATTTCTCCCTTCTTCTTCGCTCCTTAACCACCGACCGCCAAAGCAGTCAGTGGCCATCACGCCTTAGTGGCGTCTTGTAGGGCAACAACAAATTGATTCCACTTTGCCCGGTCGGTGGCCATCCTTCGTACAGTGCCCCAACTCTGGTTCATTCTTTGCATCTCAGCCTCCACAGTCCTCCGCCAGGTTGTTTTTGGTCGGCCTCTCTTTCGTTTTCCTTCAGGGGTCCAAAGCATAGCTGTTCTTGTGATGGCATCGGGGTCTCTTCTGAGGACATGACCAACCAGCTCCAGCGTCTGCCAGCTATGATGGTGTGCATGTCCTCTTGCTTGCTACGAGTAAGCAGATCTTGGTTGGTGATGGTATTCGGCCAAAAGATTCGGTGAATTTTTCTTAGGCATGTTGTGTGAAAAGAGGACAAATTTTGACATTTCCTTCTCTGTGACTCTCCAGCATTCCGCACCATAGAGAAGCACAGAAAGCACGCAACTCTGGTATAATCTTAATTTTGTGTGCTTGTGCTGTATTGGGAGGACTTCCAGATGTTATTTAGGCTAAAGAAGGCTGTTCTTGCCTTATTCATTCTGATGTTGATGTCTTTGCCTGCCCCACCGTCTGGTGTTACTATGCTTCCTAGGTATGTGAAGGTATCTGTCTGTACCAATTGCTGATTCCTTACTGATATGGGCTCAGGGTTGCTCACATTGAGCGTCATGACCTCAGACTTCTTTAAATTGATGTTCAAGCCCACATGCTGGCTAAATTTATTAAGTCTATCCGTTTTTTTCCTGGATGTGTTGATGTGAATGTGCCAGCAGTGCAATGTCATCTGCATATTCCAGATCTTCCAATGTAGAAAATGTAGTCCATCTTATTCCTCTTGGACTGCCCTTCTGTTGTCTGGCGCATCACCCAGTCTATGACTGTTAAAAATAGAGTGGTTGATAAAAGGCATCACTGTCGTACTCCTGTCTTCACCTCGAAGGTTAGTTTGCTCTGCCCAACACTACACGTAAAGTTGGCATAGAGGCTTTTTATGATTGACACTATGCAGCTTGGAATTCCATAAGCCCTCAGTATTTTCCATAAACTGTCCCTATGTATGCTGTCAAAAGCCTTTTCAAAATCAACAAAATTTATGTAAAGCTGTCTTTGCCTTTCTGAGCACTGCTTTATAATGTTTCCTTAGAGGAATATATTTCGTTTCAGGGGGGGGAT